>JAHZNE010003970.1:0-65090 GCA_027744055.1 Callyntrura sp. NNG-2020
ACTAATATTTCTAAAAGCATAAAAAGCATAATTTGCCTTATGAAAAAGCATAATTGATGTGCCCAAAAAAGCATAATTTGAAAGGCCTTATTGATAAGACATATGAGAGCGTACACACACACACACACACGGAGTGAGTGAGTATAGTTGTGTGTAAGTATTACAGGTCTCTCGCAAGCTAAAAATATGACAAAGGAACTTAAGCGTGAGTGTCTTCTTGCTTGCTATAAAATGCAAAAAAAGCAAAAGAGAGCAAGTTGTTGTAGGAGTATAGGTATGTTCCTTTTCTATAAGCGCACAGTAATGCTCTCTAGTTGTGTCCTGGTAATGCCGTATATCACGAAAATGGAGATAGGCAAGCCGGTACGTAAAGAGCGAAGGGAAGAGTGGGGAAGAGGCAAAAAGTACGTTTTTTATTATTACGTTTTACGTTGTTGTGTTATTATTACGATGCCTGTTAGTCCGTACATGCTGCTGCTGCTGCTGCTGCTGGTCTGTGATGCCATCGTAGCAAATGGATAGCAAGCGTTCTTTTTTACTTTTTCCTCCTCGTCTTCTGTTTTTTCCTCAGCTTTCGCTCATCGCCAGCTCGGTTTTTTCCATTTTGTTCCTTTTTCTCTTCTCTCGCGTTACTGCTGCTGCAGCAATGCAATGCCACTACTACTACCAATGCTGGTTCGGTCGTCGGTGAAAAATGTAAAGGGTTTTGGCTATATGGATTGAAGTAGTGTTGCAGAGTTTTAGCACACTGTCGAATGTCTGGTTCTGGTTACTAGTCAAGAAGACTTACGGAGCATTTCAGTTGAAGTAGTCGTTTCGTTTGCCAAACTCGCGTTGAGTTGCTTATAGGATGATCTTTCTTCTGGAAGAGTAGAGAGAAATGTGTGGACGACTGACTGTATTTGCTCGTAGGTATGCGTATATGATTCTCTCTGGAAAGAAAACTTCCTCCCAGTGAAAGAGAGGATATGAGAAATGGTTTCCCAAAACCAGCAAAACCCCTTTCTTCCTCTCTGCCTCTCTCTCTCTGCCTCTCGGTGTTCGAGTAGGTTCCAATATATTCCTTGCATTCCCAAAAACCCAGCGGTATTTTGCTTCTCCATTTCCTACCTGGTTACCTGCAGCCGCTGTTGTTTGCTGTTAGTTGGGTTTTGCTTGCTGGCTGATGATTATTGTGGGCGAATGTGAAACTGATGGAAGTATGTCGTGGTAATTTTATTCCTGGCTTTTACTTATTATCGTATCTAGCTGCCTTTATCCATTTTATGTTTTCATTAGACTCCATGCTATGCTCTGATGTAACACTAACATACCAACAAAAAAATAAAATGTAGTCTGGTGAGGATTTAAAAATCATGTTACACACATACCTAACAATAAGTACTATCTATAGATGATAGACGCGAAGAGGTATACCACCCTATACCACCACACCTATGCTAGAATTTCAGTAGTTTATTTTTGTTTTTTTTTGTTTCTCTGTAAACTATGTGTGCATTTTCCACAGAAAGATGATGCAAGCCAACATCCAAAAATTCAGCCAAGCATTGCCATCATCATCAACATCATTCTCACTTAAACAACCAGACAACCAAGCTTCGTCCTCTGAGTATCAGTCAGGATCAATGTTCCAACCAACAGCCTACCAGACCAGTCACGTCGAAAGAATGAAGATGAGATGAAAATGCAAGTTCCAATCCAAAGATAATGATATAAACGACCATCATCACCACTAGCATCATTTAACCAGTGCCAGAGTTATGGTATGATATGATATGATGATGATGGTAGCCTCATCCTCAAATCCTATTAAAACAACAGGCAGTGCAGAACTAGTAGAGCCACATCGATGTAGGAAAAAAGCGTTACTCATCTCCTCTTTTCCTTCCTCTCCTTTTGGTGGTGTATCATAATATCCTTTATTTTATCAACGACCGACCGCCACCGCCGACCACATTTAGGTGTACACAAAATACAGTACTCAAAAACGTGTATTTGCACATTTTATTTACTATTTATCGCATATATCTATATATACATATTTCAGACAAGCGTATGTGATATGATGATGTGAAATTGAAATTAAGATAAGCGTAGGTACAGTCAACAGTGGAACGCCAACTGCTATCATCAACACTGTCACCCGCACATTTAAAAAAATTTCACCAGCTGCTAATTTGCTTTATTTCCCCATTTCCATAGCATTTTGTGTTGTGTACTCTAGAGGAATGTTATATGTCTATACTGTATTTTTCTTTGAACTTGTGCTTCGGTGGTTCCATAGAAAGAAGAATGAGAACACTCATTCCCTTGCAACCTTTACGCATAGCAAATGCACCTAGGTATACATTGAAACGAAAAAAAAAACGCTAGGGTTTTTTACAATGTAGCTAAAGCTTGGAAATGGAATTTTTGCACAAAACACTTTTTTAAAATAAAGTAATGCGGTTTTGTTGTTTCTGAAATCGATGTCAGATATAATAAGAAAATTGAATTTATTTTTGCAAAATAATTCCAAATCTTTTCTACACTAGCCATAAACTAACAATAGCGTCGAATAGCACAAAATATATATTTCGGAATTTGGGATTCTACCTACCTCTTTCCTGAAGTTACCTCAGCTAAACTATGCCATAGTACTAGTACTAATATTCATATGATGTGGTATATCATACGTAAAATGTTCAAAACACTCTAAAAGCGATAGCCATATAAAGTTTTTAAAAAATCTGACGTTGTAGTACTGAAAACCCGTTCCCAGTATGAGAATAAGTCTTATTATGTGTATGGTATCGTTGTGTGCGTATTTATAATTATAGATAAACACGTATGTGGATATTATTATGGGAAAAAATAAAATGCTACATCTGACATTGCATTTTTTTGTTTGGTAGCGGAACCGAGGTAGTAAAAAAAACTTCAAACACTGTATAGCAAAAGCTTCTTGCGACTTCACTTCACCTACAAACGATTAAAGTACTAAACGGATTTTGATTGTTCAAAAACACGGGTCGCAACTTCAAGTCCAAATATAAAAACAGAAGCTGCTTTTCATTACGATTACGACCGTCAGTACCTAAATATTTGGCAATAAAAAGGAAGAACTTATCCTCTTCTATAATCTATATTGCTAATAGAAAATCGTTGAAAAGATAGTTAATAATTTACAATGAATTAATAAGGTACATATATGTGGATAACGATAAAGACACTCGGAAAGGGGAGAAAAGGAATTTATTTTCTATATGCTTTGAAGTATTCGATATTTGTCTTCGCACGATATTTTCAATATTAAAGCAAAATCCTTTCTCAACCGCAGGTACCTCTCTTCTTCCAGGAATCACCATTTCACTAAAAAAATCGATAGACTTCAAACCATGATCAAACGGTGAAAATCTAATTCCAAAATTTTCGTCCATTCCCAAAAAAGCCTGGTACCCTGACAAGCAACGAAATGTAAGAATGATGATGGTAGTAAAAAGGTCAGCTTACTTCCTCTATCCTCTATATACTTCGGTGTAACTCGTAACCGAATTGACGGAAGCATCGGAATTGAGATAGGAAATGGGGAGTCATCATTGTCGTCCAGGATAAATAATCAGATATGATATCGAAATCAGGCCTACTTTATCCATATCCCCACGGGAAGTTTGAATTACAAGAGGCTCATACTTTGCTAGATCCTGACATTACGTGACGGGCTGAAAGTTTTCTTGGAATAAATTAATGATTTCCACTATTTCTTCATGTATGTATGCCAGCGTCGTAGTTACTTTATAATACGTCGTATAATACCAGTTTACTTGTCTTTTTTAATTTTAATTGGAGTATATTATCTAGTACCGCTTCCTTTAGGAGAGAATCAATGGCATCAATATTCAAGTAATATGCGTCCGTTCACCATTTCATTTCAACCACAGTCGAGTCTACAACAGCTACCTGTACATTTGCACAATCAACAACGGTGGTTGCTGTACCCGTCGTTTATAGGCTTTTACATGCTTAGGGTATACATTTGTTTGCACATCTTTTGTGTTGTTAAAATATACATACTACTCACAAAAGACAAGGTTATAGATTCCCATTCCAAGTACATCGTGGCCATTTAAAATGATTTACGCGTATCGAACATTGTTTTACTAGCATTCGCATGCCGAATGGTGGTATACCTCTACAAAATCCTCTAAAATGGATTTAACAAAAATGAAATTACGATCAACGTAAATTCCATAAAACTTTCTCAGCAAGCGGTCTTTTCATGATGAGCATTAAATTTTATAAGATCAGTTTTTGTTTTATTCAGCTTTGCTGAGTGCACTATTACGAAGAGAAGTGGCGTTTGCCAGTCCAATTGCCTGCCTACGCTATGCATATTATGCTGCATCCTAACTGTTTTGCCATTTGTAATGTAATTCTGATCTGAGAGCGAAATATCAAGCTTATTATGAGTAAAAGTTAATACGTAATATGTAGTAATAACCAATGTACTTAACACAAACACAGGAAGTAGCGTAAGAAAATTTACAAAAAGAGCGACCTAGGTTCCTAGGTATATGCCAATTTGGAGCACTTCCTGTTTCCCCACTGGCTTCACAATGGAATGTTTATAACCAGAGAAGGGAGGCTTTCTTTCTACTCCCGACAATGGAATTTCAAAATTCCCATTCATTCTCGAGACAAACAGACAGACAATAACGTACTAATAATAAGGCATAGTTTATCGAACATTCACAACCCCCCGCACTTAATTATGTTCTGAACTCCCCCTACGTTATCTACTTGTATGTGGATATCTCAATTCAAACCTGTGAAAATTTGCACCTGATTATAGAAATCATATGATGCTAACTGGAGAAAGAACAAGTGGATACCTGTTCAAAAAAATACCGCGACACTACCTCAATCTGTAATCAATCGGTAGGTCGGAAAATTGATAACGAGATACATTTTTCGTAGAATCGAAAGCTTATAACGCCAGGTTGTGGAATCCACGCTGCGGGGGAAGATGGAGCAGAATCAAATTCATTCTATGATATTATGAAATACGCATATACACTTCTTGCTCCTTTTAGATAGTACATGTAGGTACCCAAATTTTCAAGGCTTCTTGATTCTAGCAATCTCGTTTTTCCACCTTATGGCCATGTTGTTGCAGTATGGGCATATTTCATTTATCACAGGTTTAGCTGTTTTTGTTTTATGCAGTTTGTATTTTTTTAAGCATGACTTTTTTCTTTTAGATTGCGATTGCCTCTACTTGTAGTTTTCCATTAGAAGCATTTCCTATGGATTCCAGCATCTGTCAGCAACTATATCTAGCTTAGCTAGACAAGATAGCACACAATATCTGCATAAAATGGGGGAAAGTAAGATACCATGCCTACTACGACGCTGTACGGCAGATGTTTTTGTTTCGCTTGTTACCTCTACCTGAACTCTAGAAGAACAGAAATGTGTAGCATAACATGGTTAAATGCTATATAGTGTGTTCTTTCGCTTTTAAATGATTCACTCCGAATCATATGCTAGTAATTGCAATGAAAAGGTAAAAAACAACTCGGTAGACCTAAACTAATCTGAAGTATCAAACTTTTACACTTTAAAGATTTCCCCATAAATGTTTGAGTTTTAAAGTAGTATTTAAGCCTGCTCAGCAACAGCACTCGTGCATATTTGCTCTGTGGTGAGGCGAAGTCAACAGTACAATGATGAATGATTAGAATGAGGCAACTCGCAAAAACATCACAATGACGAGGCAACGTTGAACGTGTTGATGGGTTGAATTGCAATAAAAAGGTCGCTGAGATAGTTGATAGTTATGAAGTTATGATACTCATGTAATGAGAGTTGCAATAGTTGGATGACTCGAGTCAGAGATAACATACGAAGGTTATTAAAATGGCACGCTGGATATTACACGTTCCAAGAAGACAAAGCGAACAACAGACGTCAGATCATCAAACAATAAACACAAGATGTGTAAGATAAAACCAAGTTCTATTTCCGATTTCCAGAATTTTGTTTTCTTTTGAACTCTGGCGGAACGTTAAATTGCCAGTTTTGATTTAAAGCATGGCCTTGTCGTTGCTATCACATTACATATATTTTATGCCCTCGTATAAGTACTCCAGACTTCACAGAAATTTTCTTCCACCCACAAACATAACAGGTATCGTGATTTTATAATTTTCGAACTTTGCACTGTCTCAGCCAAAGGCGCTGGAGCCTTACAACATCAGCTCAAAAAATAACAGTGAAACTGACATTGTTATACGCATTTTCTTGTGTTTTAGTTTTGCTACAAAGTAAAAGTCGAATAATAGACAAAAAAAGTAATATGTATCTAACATCAGGTGAGCAGGGAAGATTTTAATAGGAAAAGATAACAACATGGAATAATAATGGATGATGGAAGGCAAAGTTAAGCTTACAACTATGTAGTATTAAATATTATCATTACTATCATGATGATAGATCGAAAAACCAGCGAGTAGTCAGAGTGAATAGCCTTATACTCTGTGTTCTACTCCGTCATCATTATCTTTCACCCAACATCATCATCCGCGAGAGAAGCTAACAGCAACTTCGTAATATAACCTGAAACGAAGCCGTTCTCGCAAATCTAACTAGTGAAACTAAGGTGGTGGCACCTGATCTTTTAGAAAACTCATTCCAAAACACCTTTCGCGTATCTGATGCCTTTAAAACATTTCTTTTTGTAATAAGTGTATCTTCAACCACTCTGCCTGCTCTGGTGGCAACATTTTGTCGGTACTATCTTTAGCATGGCGAATTCAAGTTCTTCCGCCGATGCGTATGCGTGTAACTAGAGCGGTTGGCCAAATGAACAGACCCAAAATAACGAAATAAATAAGTAGCTTGTGTTAGGATAAAAGGCTACCTAATAAAGCCGCTGCTGGTGTGGTGATACTGATAGATTCGTATTCGTACGTACGTAACAGAAAACACAATCTGCCTCTCTCTCTCTCAAAGCTGCGCTTTTACGCTTCGTCTTCTACCCTGTAAAAATCTAAAATGTGTTTCACGATGAATGCGTGTTCATGTTCACCAGCAGCATCAACTATCAACCAGCCAAAGTAGCCTATCATGACTAAGGGAAAAATCGATGAGTGTAAAATTACATATATACGCTCTCCACATACATGCATGGATGATAGTGGTAGGTACGGATAGATTAAGTTTGATTATACGAGTGCATGCACGCAAAAGAGAAAAAATGCACAAGAAGCGCTAATTCACACCACACAGTGTATCAAGCAGATAAAACTTGAAGTAGAGAGGTGAGTAAAATGAAAATGTAATGATTCGAAGTCCACCACACCACGTCATAGTCGTCATCAGTCATAATATATTTCTTACCTTCATAGACATCATCCATATGAAACACACTATATGTGTGTAGTAAACTCCGTTGCATATCTTTGTGAACAGTGATACACGGCCCATGTTAACTGCGCATTTTGAAAACCGTGTAATTTACTACGTACTCGATAAACTTGTCTGAATTTTTGTGTCCCGGACTAAGTAGTTATTATGTATCATTGTGTGTCCATTATACTCCCTCTGCCATTTCGTTTTCTTCCCTAACGTATTACGAGACAATGATCGTCTTTGTGATACTATCTGTCATTTTTGTCATAGTCATGGTTATACCCTTTACAACTGATAATGATTAATCAAACAAGAGAATGTAGACGCCATGTTATAGATCATGTGTGTATATGAGTATGAAATACACCAACAACGAACAACCTTCAAACTTCGTCTCAAATGACCACAGGCCAATTCCTTCTCTAAACGAAACTCGATCCGATAAGAGAGGACGGCAAACTACCGAATTTAGTTGGGAAATAGGGGCTTACTCAGTTTTCGACCACTAAATTGTAAGTAATAACACTAATTGTAAATGTGTTAGCGCCTGTGCCATTACTAACTGATACAGTGTGCAGAAAACACAGAGATATTTTATGCTAATTAACCGTAAATTTAGTCATCTTACATAAGCTGATAACAGCTTTTTACCACTTTCCTGCATACTTCCCCCTTGACAGGAAGATGTATAAATACACCTTGAGCGTAAATTATATCTCATATTGCTCATAATGTTTAGTTTTAATAACGCACACCGTCTAGGTCTACACGTCTGCTAAAATATGTTAGGTACCTATCCTTGCATTACCTGGGTTTGAGTGCATTCCTGACAATGAAAACATGTATGTACGTGGAATCGCAAAAGGGTGTTAGTGTTGATATAGGAATAGAAATGACAACGTCGGTCGTCGTCATCATCATCATCATCGTCAGCGCACCATTTTTTACGGTAATCATAATATTATAATGAACCATGCGTGCGTCTATTACTGTATGCATGCGGACATCACTTATGTACACACATGCACTCATAATAGTAATATACATAAATGGTCGAGTAATTATTATTGCAATATTGAACTTCACCTTTTCAAGCACAAAACCAGACGCACGTATACACACACACACACACACGAGAAGAAATGTTACTTAAAAGGATATACGAGGACGTGGTGCAATATTATGCATGCCAAATGCCATACCATGTAATGCAACATATTTCATCCGTAGCCAGCAAAAATCCGTAGATAAACGTACATGGCGCTTCGTGATGAATGTTACACTTACAATTACACACACATTTTTAAAAGCAATGGTTAAACTAAGTCGCAATCGGCTATCAGCTTATACTTACGTACGTACGACGACGACAAGATAGTTTAGTGTCCTGGTAAACGCGTTTGCAGCGAAATGTTTTCGTGTTATGCCATGCCACTATATTGACTATGCCACATGATATTGCCTTGTGCAAAATCAGGTATATGTATGCTAATCGTAAAAGTGCTCACATTTCACATTACTTTCTATGTTTCGTAGTTGGTCGTTTGCTGCTGTACGACAAGAACTTTATAACCGTCTGTATGGACTAGGACTGTACAATGATGACGAAATGATGAATATTAAATAGTTGAATGTTATGATGATGATGCATTACACTTACACATGTAAAAAAGTAGGTCCATCTTTTCATTATATATTATGCAGGAGAGTTCTCTCCGTTTTGGCATGACTGAGCCAAGTTGTACAACGCAGTTTGGTGTGAGTGGGCACAAACTGACAATGAGTGATCTTTCTGATTTCGACTTTTCGTCGTCATTGTTACACATTACCTGAAGGTAAGATGGATGTCGTGTGTATGAAGGAGCCTACAACAACAGAGAAAAGTGGGGTGTGCGTGTAAGTGACGAGCCCGGATGTATGGATGGAGGAAATTGAAAGGATGTATGGCGTATGCATTTGGTAATTAAAAGGAAATGCCACGATATTATTAGGAAGATAAGAATGACTGTTCCTGTTTGCCCTTGGCGATTCTGCTACAATTGGATCGGAAATGGCTGGCCAGGCCGTAAAAAAGCAAAATCAAAGCAATGACGATAAAGCACTTTTTAATGATCTAATGACGAACATTACATATTTACGTTACCCAACTGCAGCGATTCGCAGTGGTTCAGGCTTTTATGTTTTCTGTTTCTTTGGACGACGAAGTGCCTAAATGTTTGAATTGCTGCTTTTTGTTCAACGTTACATTATTTGTCACATTACGTATCAGACATGTCGGATGGCAATGTTTTGTATTGTTTAAGCATTTAACAATATCCAGTAGTAGTAGTAGTATTGGCAACAGAAATGAAGCCACACGATGTGAAAACAAGTTTGCTGAAGAAAGGGTCCTACTCCTAAATTATATATTTAGGCACTATGAAACGGGATCCGAAGAATGTATTTACACCCATGCGATATAAAGATATATGATTATGATACTGCACACACATCCCTCCAAAAGATGCTAAACATTCGCAGCGACAGACAACTTCATAGCATTGCACTAACCAGGTATGGCCTGACAACTAACACATATCACACTTATCTCACTCAATTCAGTTTTCGCAGGTAGGTGATAGTGATGAGTGTTATGCCATGCATTAAATATCCTGTAGTTCTGAATAATATAAGGAAACTGCATATATGGACATATGGAGATATGTGGACTTGAAAATGTACAGCGTTTTATTCCATGTACGATTTTACCATTTATACCTGTCTAAATATTTTCTTTTTTAAACAGTCTAGTTCTGTCGTCTTTTTCCCAATTTTAGCCCCGCAGTATTGGTCTACTTTCCGGCCGATTCATTTCATAACAACTGATCAACGGATAGGCAACTTGCAATTATCAACGGCTTAAACACTCAAATTATACTGTACAATCAACCATCTTAATTGTATCTAAAGAGGCATTTAATTACCTCGTAACAGTAAACCTCGATATCTGCCCATAAGTCATCATCATTATAACAATGGGCAAAAGTCAATAAAAGGTATAAATGATCATCCACTTTATTACCCACATAACTTCCTATCATAAAAAACATATACCAACCAACCTCTCAGTGAGGGCTTGCTTAAGTACACAATGGACATTTTATTAGTTTGTAGTATTGTACGGAAATGCGATTCAATCAATGGCAATGGCAATCAAGAGGTAAAGAATACTCAAGAAAGAAAAGAATAGCATAAGAAAAAGGTAACCCCTACCACCACCCCTGCTCACACAATGTCAGTAGATAGGCTCGCATGATTCTTGCTGATGTAGAGATTACACTGTTTGTTCGTGCGTTTCAACTACTACTGCAAATCAAGCAGAATTAATTTTGTTTTTTATCGGTTGCCTGCACGTTGACTGTGAGCAGATGCTGCTGCTGCTGCTACTGTGCTGCTCTGATGATGCTGCTGTTGTAGTTTGGTTTTTAACATCTTCAGTTGAGAGCAAGAATGGGAGAAAAAAACGACAACGTAGTAGTACTGCTGCATGCAGCTATGGAAATTAGCAGGGAAACTTAGAATTTTGGTGAGACCTTCACAATCAGGTTGTGTGTATCTTGTATGGTTTTATTACTACACAACTGTACTACTATCCTTCATAGAAATGGAATCAACTGCCTATACGTAATGTTATCCACAAAAATCACCTACATAACAACATAACCTACATGGGATGACGCGACAAGGTAAATGTGGGTACTCTGGGCGTATGTCTATACCTTCTTGTGGTGTGTAGTCAGTCAGCACGGCAGAAGTGTTGAAAATTTAACGGGCAAAAGCTAAATTACGAATTTGAAAAATCCCATCATGAAGGATGTTGTGTGTGGAGGAAAAATTCACCAATTACTTGTTTTCAGGAGAAATCACCTAAAGTGTAAAAGGATGAGCACAAAATGATAAATAAAAAGGCACCAGAGTTTTCTCTAATGATTACATAATAAGCATTTACTAAGAAACCCTTCCCCTGGGATTTCACAGGTTAACATGAAGTAATTATGCATTGGATCTGTGTGAGTTTGCTTAATCCTTTCAAGAAAACAGTTACATCTTATTAAATACTCTCTGGCGCGGAGGAATTAATATGCATGTATTTTGCCAAAGGACCAGGGATGAGAAAGGTCTGACGATGTACAACGTACTACTGAAATATGATGCAAAGTGAGAATACGAATGGGAAGATGCTCATTTTGAGTTTCCTCAGGATGCTAGACGGTTGCTGTGTAGAAGTCTAGGCCTGTTCAGGATTAAGTAGCACTTCGGTACTCTACTACCTTAATAAGAATTATGATATTGCAATTTCTGCCTGTAGTTATATATAATCAGCCGGGAACGAGTTATATTGTTAGAGAAAGAGTAACTTTTAATTTGTTTTTGAAGTTGGGTTTAAATGATGCAATGGCAAATGGCAGGGGAGTTCAAATGTAGTTTCGCGGTGTCAACTACCAGGTAAGAACACATTAATAAGAGCTACCCAAATCAAATTAATACATGGATGAAATTGGATGTATATCCAATCTCATATAGTTAACGCCCGAGATAGATGCCACACATTTGGAAACTCTTCTAACTGAACGACGTTTTAACGTTAATCTAATTTAGCCCTGATTTCAGCAATCAAATATAAGAGATGGATTTTTTAGCATATTTTAACATAGAGCAGAGGAAAAAGCTTAGTGAAGTGTGGTATTATTGAATAGGAGAATGTCTTTTGTTGTAAGGGTTCGTTCATTTAGAGCATGTGAGGGGAGGAGGTAGAGGGGTAATGGTCCTGATCACAAATCTCTCCCAACTCCCAAGTTTTACAGCTCACATGAGTATTTTGGATGTTTTTCCTTTTCTTGGTTCCATTTATATTGTTGGTGGCAAGTACATGTAGTAGCAAGCACCATAAAACTTAAGGTCATTTCATTGTGAAACCAAGCTTTACACATAGGTAGGTATTTTGTATTTACATAAAGATTGAGAAGGCAAAAGACGAATGAAGAAAAATGAAGATTTTGGAAAAAGAATGTGTTCAAATATCCATATAGCTACCCTGAAGGGTCACTGCCCTACCTAACATCTGTTGCATGGAATAGTCAAGCAAATCTTCTATCAGCAATCAGCATGCATTGCAAACGTGACCTTTGGCTTTTCTTTCATTATTTCTAACAATTGCATATAAAGAGAAACTTGAACGCACAATCTAATCATAATTGCAGACTAATTGTCGTATAATCATTCGAAGGCTCATCGGCTGGTAACAACAACCAAATTGATTGTCTTGTGTTAAGTGTCCAACATTAGAATTATATACCAAGTGCTTTCCATCTTGCCAAAGCTCCTTCATACATACCCCGGCGTTGATAAAGAATACACGAGTAAATTGTAGAAATAATGAGTAATTTATGATTGACACCCTGATTACATCAAAATATTTCATTCTAAGAGAAGCAGTGCTAAAAATCCCAAAAGCAATTCGACTAACAACTATACGTGGATTGTTGTTCTACAATGTATGTAGAATGCACCCACCAACAAAACAGAAGAAAAAAAAACTATGCCAGCGAAAGAGGAAGGTGCGTAGTGTAGAGTAGACGGACTAAAGAAGATGAATGGTGGGACTTGGACTGCATAAACATGTTACGTTATCATCATCTTCCTGTGATGATATTTTGATACCATATGGAGCATGGAGCGTCCATTTGAGATTTTTAGTTGAAAGAAGGTATGGTATGTGCAGCTACAAAGACACAACATTTTACGTCCTTTTGATGTTTTATTATCACACACTTGCCTCATATTTCTTCGTGGCGGAGTATCTCTACCAACAACAACAACAACAGTACACACACAGTATACTTGGATTTGGATAGTTGGTTGGTATTTCGTATTATTTACTTAGGTTGTAAACAGACGGAGTGGAAGAAAGAAAGAACTCGGCGAATTTCTCTGTATGCCAGAGGCAGGTAACCAAAACTATTCTAACTCTTCTTGAGTAGGAAAAAACGAGCAGTACTGTGAAATTCTGCCGCGTACTGCGTATTGTTGTGAGCGAGCATTGTATGTATGAAGTAACACTTCAGTTGAATCGAGTTAGAGTTGCTTCTTTCACGACGGGGAAAAGCGGGGAAACCCGCGACATGCACATATATGCCTACTTGGAGCACTGCACTGGCGGAATCAAATTAAAAGAAATTTAGTTGTGTCGCATCACTACGCTGCTGGTAACAGCCTAGGGATAGCAATTCGTACACCCGTTTATGGCAGAAGAATTTACAGCGGATGATGTGTTTAATTGGTGGAAAATTCGTTAAATTAGTAAAATTGAGCCACGAGCCATGGTAGAGTTCTCACTTTGCATTTTCATCTTTATTTAATAACAGGGACAGAATCATTTTATGAACGTGTGACAGCCGAGAATGTGATACCAGACTGGTATATAAAAATTAAAGATGACATGACCAGATAATAATTTTAGAGCTCAGATTATGTATTTTTTGACGGTTTTTGGGGAAATAATTGAATAAAAAGTAGAAAACGATGTCAGTGATACTTTGCGTCCCGTCATTATCGTTAACAATGAGTTTTCTAGCTTCCTTTCCTTAATTGAAATGTTTGGCGACAGACAAAACAGACAACAGTCAACACTCATTACTACTTTACTACCCAAGAAAAGATGCCCACACGTGTGTGTTTTCTGTTTGATCGTACAGGGAAACTATGTTGTAAGTAGCCCTCTCGTCGTGTAAGCACAAGAAGAGCAGAAAATCGATATTACAGAGTCGCTAATAATAAAAAATGAGACCAGAATTAATTTTATGTGGAAATATTAAAACCAGAATATTTCTGATGACTCTCCGCCAGGCTTTTTACAACCTCCACATTTTCCGCAAGTCGGGTGGAATTGGCATTACTAAAATTGAAAATGCCTACGTCCAGGTTTATCTTTATCATTGAAAAGAAAACAATTCATAGAAAAGGAAATGACACTGGTAGTATACACCAGTATATTACTTCAAGCATGTGCTTCGTACACCCTCTACAGGAGTAAACAAATCTGTACAGCATAGCCGATAAACGTTGATCTAACTTTAATTACTAAAGCAATTTATTTAATGGAAGCTGAATGAAGTAGCGAAATTGTCGTAAAAGGTCCAAAAATTTCTCCTCGTTAGTTTGCCACTTGTATGGATACAGATGAGTAATGAAACTTGAAGCAATATCCTTGAAACGACAACCCTGTACAGTAAATGCATATGATTCATCCAACCGAACAAGAACTGAAGTATTTGTAAAAAATGGTGTTTATGTTGTACATGTACCACTACTACTACGGACTGTTGGAGTTTGGATCAATACAACATTTTCTTGCATACAGGAGCCGTTTTGTTAGCGAATCAGCTCAGTGGTGCTGCTGCGATGTTTGTGTGTGTGATATATTTGTGATTGATATTGGTGTTTAACGGGTGATAAAACAGTAAATTTGTATCAGACTAGGAAGGAATAGACAAACTAACCACACAAACCCATTATATTATTATCATATCGCCATTTGCTACTTGCTGTTGTTGCTACTGCTGTCCGTCATATATGTTATCTACGACGAGTGTGTTACCTCCCTCAAGGTGGTGTAATCCTTGTACACAGTACACATCGCATCGTTTAGGCTAAATTTGGCATTTATTTGGCTTTCACTGGAAAGTTCACCATACGTCCATTCCTCTTCTTTGGCCCTACTTTAGGGAGAATTTTTGTGCACACAAAAACAGAAACTTTTACATGGTGCGTGTGTATTTTTTTTTACATCAGTCGCGTTTCGCGTACTCATCGTGTGACGCAGAACGCAAGTATGTAAAAATATCCACATTGGTTCACATGCTATATAGTGCTGTTGGTTCACAGCAGCAGCAAGGAAACAGCGTATATATGGTTAGGTTAGGAATAGGAGCTTAAAAGGGAAGCAGGGTTTTAAGCATTGACACACATCGGTTGTTGTTTCTAAAACCAAGTATATTCCCGGTGTACGGTGGTGGTGGTGGTTGGTGGTAGAAAAGTCCGAAACAATACAATGCCGTCTGTGTCTTAATGTAAAACCCGGGCGTAAATAGAAGGTCTGTCAGAGAAGGAGATCCGGTCTTGAGGTACGCCTGAGGCTGTTGTTATATATATATCCCGTGTTTCGTGTCTCATGCTTGTACATGAAATCGAGTCCGGGTCTGATATGCAGCGCGTAAAGAGTAAACTCGGGTGAGTTTCATTGAAACAGTGTTTATCGTACGCCCTACCCCATACAATTATAAAAAATACATACACACATTGTGTAGTACGCACTACTACGGTAAATGACATGACAGGGAATAGGATATGTATGATACAACGGCAAGAGGTATTGTATTTCCAGCATGAATTACCAACCCAGGAATCCATATGAAAATAATTTGATTTCATTACAAGCGTACGCCGTGTGAGGGTGGGCACACAGTGAATAGCGGTGGTTGATTCATACATTGTCTTTCCGGAGCCGATATGCTTCAGCGTAGTAGCTCTTTCCATTGAGATCGCAGAAAGAATTTTGTAACAGGAGAAGATTTGCTTAAAATGAAGGAAATATTCCACCTCGGGAAAAAACTTCCTAACTGGTTTTCTATTTCCCCTACGAAATTCCAAACTTTGCGTTACTCTATACAGCTTTCATCGCTATTCCACAAAAATAGGAAATAGCAACTAAAATCATGCCTCGTGTCACTAACAAGGATGAGATGGAAAACGTAAACGTAATTAATACCTTCAGTCAAACTGTACTTGTTGTGGATCGGGTAGAGACGAAACTCTCCATTTGTTTTAAAAGCCCGAAAATTTTTCTCCGCTTTCTCAATTATTTCCATAATTTAAGGGAGCCGAAATTTACATGTACATTTTTCACCTCACTTAATATTTACTACTTTTTCAATACGCTACTGACGCTGTAGCTGTCAGGCTGTGAGGAAAAAGAAACGCATCCACCGAGTAAAATATTTAGCTAGAGAAGATCTGGCGCCGACACATTGTAATTTCGTAGAATAAGAAAATCATAGTTTCAATCAGATGAAATATGACCATACTTCTTCATCATCTCGTCTCTCTTCATATCGATCGCCATTAGTACAAATTACGATCTCCGTTCCTGTAACATTTTCTGGCTGAACATTAGGTTTTCTCATATTCCCAAATAAATTCAAGCGCGCAGGCACTACTGTGTATGATAGCTAAGGTATACAGTTAATACACGCCATCTGAGTAGGGTGCGCATAAGCAAGTACGACCATATTAACTATTGCGAGTGGAATAAAGTAAAAAATGAAGTCATATTGTATAATAATAACCTTAACGTAATCTTAATAATCTTTAGCATATTAATAGTAACGAACTAGCACATCGTTAGCCCAACTGCCATTTTAAACCACATTTACATAATACCTTAACTTCCTGTTTTCCCAAATTTGATGTGAGGCTTGTAACATTTGTAAGTTTTCACATTATATTCCAAATGTGATACTACATTGGGAAATAGGTGGTAGTGGTGAGTAGGAATATAATCGTGTAACCGATTGGGCTGAAAGATAAAGAATCGGTTGCGAAAGGCGGTTTGACAGTGGAAGAACTGACTGGGGATAGAATGGAATATAAATAGGCAGCTAAAAAAACAACAGTCGATAATTTCCATTTACCTAGCCGGAATCCAGTACAATACAATACAAAATGTATAGGCGTTTCCAAGATGGATACTCAAACGTAAAATTGGGTTAGACATAATTGACCACAATTTCCAGTAGAATTACTACTCGGTAAATGGTGTATTACACCTCGATTGTACAAACTTGCAAAATTTTCAGGTATGCAATAAAATGTGTGGGGTGTAGTGAGATAATGGATAATGTCTCTGGATCAAGCTAGAATCAACCGTAATCGACATAGAAAATAATACTTGGCGTTATGTTGACGCTTTTATTATAGTCTGGCAGAATCTAGTGTCTCAGAAGTTATAAACTAATCCGTATCTAAATTGTGACGCTAATTGTATGAAAGAGGTGGACCCATTCTGAACAAAATTACGATCAGTACACTATACTAATGTAACATTATAGACGAAGCATGTCCAAATTTTAGCTAGTTTAAACACATTTTAACATTTTCCCCTTGTTACCCATTGTGGGTTGACCTAAAAGGCCAACCTTCCTGCCCAGCCGAGATAGTGGTCCTGTAATTGGTTGCCGAAACCAAATTCAAGAATTAAAGCGCATTAATATAACCACTTAAATACTTTAGCATTGCATGTAGTTAGTCATTTCATGGCAAGTGAATGTAAACTTAAAAGCCATGGATCGTCCCGTTACAAAATTATATGAGAAGTGGAATGAAGTCTTTTAAATGTGATGTCGGTAGAGCGGCTGTTTGAATTTATGTAAAACACTCTATTAAGTAACAACAATTCGGGATATTGCTTTCAATAAAACTTTCAATTAAAAGCACAATCAATGTAATTATGCAGCAAGCATTGTGCCCATGGCTGTAGGGACCGGGGGGACGGGTGGGGCATGTCTCCCCTGGAGTTTGAGACTAAAGATTCAGGGATACGGAATAGGGAAAGATGGTAATGTATTACAAGGTGGGAATGTCCCCCCCTCATCCCCCCTGATACTGTAGCCCTGATTGCACCCCAACATGTTTTGTTCAATAAAGTGGTGGCAGCAGATATTACAACACAAAGATTGCGACGTAACTCCGTACAAGTTGGCTGTGAATCTGTGAATAACCAGCGGAATAGATTTTAATTATGTATAATATATAAGTTGACCTATTCCCGACCAGAGTCACATTTGTAATTGATATATGCACGTTTGTCAATTTCATGACATCACTATTGAAGAATCGTTTTCAATTCTACCCGACATTTTTACTATATATATTATATGACTATGACCAACTTCCGACTTTCTCTTTATACCATGTTCTTTGATGTTTGCTGAATAAAAAGTAAAATTTAGGCGCGCAGTTAAATGCTTGATGTATCAATACACTCCCCTCATAAATAATAGTATATACAAGGGGGTATGTATTAGGATTTGTTGATCGCGTAAAATATTCTTGAAATAAATACGATAACCTTATGATACGTGATTTCATCTGGAAACAAAAATACCTTTATCAAAGCTGTCCCTTCTATCGTATCAGCAAACGGCCAGGAAAACATTTAAAAAATATTTCTGCAAACATGTTCCCTTCTCATACATGCATAGTATTTCTCAAAATTTCTTAGCTTGAACATGTCAAAAATTAATTAATTACTAATAGTTACTTATATGAGATAATGCTTATTCCATGTTGATCTGACGTAACTACCTACATAATATATAATATTCATTTCATATTGTTGATGCAGAAAAGTAGACCGTACGACTGTAACAACCAAAGTTCAGAATGCAACTCAGTACATTTGCTACGAGTATTTATCTACACACGTACTGTTGTCCTCAAGTTGTGTGAGTGTACTAAGTAGTAGTACTACACTACATGTTGTTGGTTTGCAAATATCATACCTACTAATAATGATCATTGGATCTACCCAGACGAGGAATATTGGTTTATTTAATAATACCTATATGCAATCTGCAATCTGAAGAACTTTTAGTTGACCGATAACAAAGAAGTAAAAGATCAGTTTGACGTTCAGGAAAAATATGTATAAAGATTTATTACAAGTTGCAACATTTCACCCCATTCCCCATGTAGGTACATTTACATACTTATTTTTTTAAAAAAGAAACATTGTTCTACTCATGCTGTTTGGTTGTCGAAAATCGTGTTTAAAGTTAATAAATGATGCCATGCTGATGTTGCACCACTTGGGTATTTAACTACGCAAAAAATTAACCGTACTACCAATTAATCTCACTCGTAATTTGTCGGTTAAGCAATTCAATGCTGACTGGCAATTTGCTGCTTCAGAGTTTTCGCCCGATCTTGACAAATGTATCCACCAACATTCTGGGGGAAACGGATTTTTTTTTTAAATTTTGGCACTCCGATAACGTCTATTTCTAAGTAAAATAGTACAATTAAAAGTATTTCTTCATTTCTAAGGGAAATCCTTAAGGCGTCTTGTGGAATTAAGTCAAGTTATAAGAAAGGTTATTTCTATCCACGACATATGACGGTTGTTTAAATATATAACATACGCAATGGAACAATAATATGCAACAAATGGAAGTTGTGTGTTGTCTATACCTTTGTGACTATGCATTCCTACTTCTGCTTTTCTATATTCAACGTATGCAATAGTCCAGTCTTCAATTTAAAGAGAGTTCATTCTTATAACGGCAGTGATCTTATTACTAATACGCAATAAATCTCATACTTGTTGGATAAAAGAACGAAAAGGGCAAGTCAGGAAATTTTCTTGCGGGATGGGAAAACAAGATTATTTTTTGGGGGGACACAGTCTTTCTAGGGAGGACAAGACACTTCCAGGGGGGACATTGTCCCCCTTGTCCCTATTATTGTTACGCCCATGTACTTGTTGGATAAAAGAACGAAAAGGGCAAGTCAGGATATTAGATTTACGCTTAGCACAGAAAAACATGGGTGTCTGCCAAAGAAAATATACACGCGATTTTTATGATAAGTGCTACACAGCATTGTCATAAAATCATAACTATGTGTATATGACCCATTATTTCAGTAGAAACAGACTGTAGTGGCAAACGATAACGTAAAATATCCACGGGGAGAAGAGCTCCCCGAAATTATATATTATCAGCATCATTAACAAATAGCAGTCACTCATCGTCACTAATCGGCAGTCTTAATTTGTCAGCAAAATCTGACGATTCTACACTTGACTACACACTACAAAAATGCACATATGCTCTCGTGTAAAAATGTAGCTGCACGTCCACCTGCACCCAATAGCACACCTGTCAATACCATGTTGACTTTAAAAAAAGCAAATATCCTCGACTATTTATATCTACTTATCAAGTTTCGTCATTTGTGCAAATTCAGCATTCAAAAATCTCCTTTGAAGTTACAGACCAGACAGACAAATGCATACATGCAGTAGCCCAAATTCCTTGATAAATACCTATTTGTTCTATCTTATCCCGTGTCCTACTTACATTTTATTGAGCTTAGTGACATGCGATGCAAGGACTAAATATGCGTCCTTGTTAATTTTCTGCTAGCAACATTTACGTGATTGATGGTTAACCATAAACTCAGCATAGCTCCGCTGACAAGGTTCCTCTAACCTAGTATCGAAAAAAAAGTTAGCCCAGCTTTATATAAATAAGTAATTAAGCTGTTGATAAACTTTGCCAATATTGGAATTGTCTGTCCGGCAGTCAGCTTACCTGTCAGAAGGGAGAGATGGTCACGCACCTTGCTGCGGAAGGGTCAGGGCTGTCGGAACAGGGGGGCAGGGGCATTCATATCATATAATGCATTAGAACCCCCATCCGTTAAAGTAAAAGGGCAGAAGCACGGGGAATTTGGCTCCCGGTTCTTACATCCTTTGCAAAGGCGAAGGGAAAAACATTGCGAATTCGCAATCTAACAAAATAAGAACACTTGTGTGGTCTCATTTTAAAAACAGTTATAAAATAGAATATATGAAGGAAAAGCAGCAACGGGAAATTAAAATGTATATATTACAATGGTGCAACTTCAATAGGTTATACAATTCCGAACGTGGAAACTTCCAACTGACAAAATAAAATCATCACGGGTATACATCCATATGAGCAAACAGCCTTACGGGTAAAACCACGTCGACCCTTCAAGCAGCTCAATAGCTCAATCATTATTTGTTTGTTTCAATTCTCCGTTTTTATCATTTCATTTCGTATTTTGCAAAAGAAGCCTAGTCATATTGTGAGTGAGTGTGATAGCATAGTCAAACTATATAGAAGTTTGCGTCCAATTTTTTCCACTTCCATGACGGACTCCCCTACTCACTCAAAGAAGTTACTTCCATGATCGATGATAAATGCATGCATGCATGCACGGGGCAATGGAATATCCCTGCATTTACAGAACCATATATTGCTGCATTCCTGCATCTTACATACCATTGAGAGCTTCCACTGCTATCGAATCTTTGATATATTATGTAAGTATGGAAGTTCGATTTTGAAGTCCAAAATTGTTGGAAAAAATTGCTGCGGAAATAAGATTTGATTGATAATTTTTCTCGGTGTGTATAGCCGCATGTGACCCACGACAGTGACACCCCAACAGGCACATAAAGGCATAAATCTTCATTTTACATAATTTATATACTATAGCCAGTTTGAATTTCAAATATTAAGTATTTTTTCCATCCACATTCTTGATTTTTAGTGTACACGACGGTCCATTACGGACCTGTCAATAAACATTTAGCAGTCTCATACGCCTCAGATTGAAGGAGAAGTTTAGAAACGAAAAAAAAAATGTGCAAAAAATATTTCTTCTTCGTGTCAGCAAAGCAAGGACATCATGAAAGCTAGGATAGAAGAGGAACGTACAAGATACTCCTAAATGAATCTTCAGTGATGTCGAAATGATGTTCCAGCTGAAGCTAACTAACTTTTCTAAATTCCTTTTTTCGTTTTTTCCAAGGCAAGGTTACATTTATGTAATTTCAGACTACATGGGTGATAGAGTGAAATATTCAATGTATGAAAACGCGTGGAAAAGCTCAAATTTTTACTTTTGGCATTGGAATCATACCATTACTGATTGTTATGTCCAATAAACATTTGTACCAACGGAAATTGGCATTAAACAGCTTTCTCGTGTAAGTAGCCGAGCTATTCATTCTTTGCGATTAAGTAATTATGTAGAGAATCGCACCAGTCATCTTGCACGTGCAACTCAACTGATAACGTGAGTACCGAACTGACAATAAGTAGAGAAGCAGCATCTACGCTTGCTTTTTGCTTTTGCTAAATTTCCTACAAACGCCACCTTTGCTGTTCTGTCACTAGTAGTGTATAAAAATACAACCTTGCCTTTACTTTTGCATTTCATGCTTTCTGTGTTACTGTCTACAAGTTCACTTCATCCATTTTATTCTTCGCCTTTTCGTTCGTGGCGTGTGTGTGTATGTGTGGAGTTACTACTATGTATAATGCATGAATGCATATTATAGCACCAGAAAGTTACAGCTCAATTTATTCGTCGCGTCCTCGTCTTCCTTGGGTCGTATCCCACATTTTTGTTCGATGTATCCCTTGCGGGAAAGCTTGTGTAATCTGTGATGTAGAACAGATCACTAGTTTACCTTTTGCTGAGAAGTGCTATACAATATTTTAAAATGCTGAAGAGCTCAGATGACGTTAATCTGCGGAAAGTCGACGAACTGATGGAAACTGTATTGAATTGTAAAAAACAACTGCTGCTCATATGAACAGGCCCTAAAAGTTTGTACATGTACGGTGTGCATCCGCTGCGTTGTTACTTGTGTGTAACGTGCAAAGCACTTAAAATTACAGACAGATTAATATGCATATAATAAGCACGGTACATCACACATGAGCAGGAGCCAGCCGGGCAGAGAGAAAGAATAGCATCTACATATTGTTAGTCGAGACTCGAGACAATAATAATGTTTTTATTGTCAGAGGAAACCTTAAGTTGAGAGGTACAACATACGAGCAAGCACCTGCCCGGATCGCCAGGAAAAGATAGAACCGGGCATAAAATGAAAACGGTTAAAGGATTCATTTTGAAGTAATAGAGTTTACCAGTAGAAACAATTATTGCCAGAATCAACGGAAGAAACAATTCACAAATGATGAACATAAAGGTATACAATTTACATTACCAAAGTTGTCGGACCAGCTCGTTTTTAATATTTCAAAGGTTTCCTATTCAATGCTTTTGGGGACTTTTTTTATGGTGATGCCAGGATCTGGCAGTTTGTATTGGCAACCCCAAGAGGAGTAAATAGTCTATAGCTGATAGCATCCCTTATTTACTGGTACCCGGAAAGTATCAAAATTTTAGGTTTGTTGAAAACTTGAAGTTTTTGTGTTTTGGAAAATGTTTAAGCAACGAAGGTTAAAATTTTCGTGTTTTAAAACTTTTTTCTGCAAGATTGATATAAATCTGAAAATAACTAGCTATTTAAATATAGAATCCGCTTATATAACCTAAAAATAGCTTTTTCAAAAACGATTTTATGAAATTAGACCTTAAGAGTTTAAGAACTTCTCACTTGCATAAGTCCTAACTTTTGATTTTGAAAGTTGTATTATTTGTGGCACATTTTGCAAAGGCACAACTCTTTATAAACACATCAAATTACATATGTACCTAGGAAATGCATAATGGAAGGTTATTTGTTTGGATTCGACAACAGTTTGCCGTTACAATGGGGTAATAGGACTCTTGTATAACTGTTGTCGTATTTTAAATTTAAATCCTTGGCGCCGAATAATAAGAGAAGAGAGAGCATAGAAATTTTAAATTTTTTGTATCTATCTCTAGATTTTATCACGAGTCACATTGTAGCGTTCACGTAGGCATCGTGCCACTACACTACGACTGCCTGATACATTGAGCCTGAAAAAGGAAAGCACTGAACCTACGTTTGCCTTTACCTTCAACTAGCCTGCGTCTGCAAAGGCAACCAAAGTCATGTCCTATGATCGAGATCGAGAACTTTATGTATTTGTACTACTATCGCAACTTATTCCGCCATTGAACTGACAAACCTATTACACGCCTTTGTGAAGCGGTAACATGGGAAGGCGTGATTGTGACAATCAGCAATAATATAAAAATATGAACCAGCGCTGAACCAGAAGAACTAGGCACTAGGCAGCCTGTTAAAAAGATGTTATATGTCACTCTTTCATCAGGTCTCATTCAATCAACCATGCTGCTGTTGTTGGGTGTGTTCGTTTTTGTTATGCAGTTTTGTTTAGGTACAACCTCGTTTGAAATTTTCTCGTTATCCTTTTACGTCATAGTCGTAGTGCAAAATGCATTAGAGATTTTGAGCAACTCATACTACTAGTCATTACTCGTGAATTCTTCCCGCATTCAGGAAAGGAGTATTTACTACAGCACAGCTTTTGCAATTTATAGTCGTGGTTACTTCGTTCCTTTTAGTGCATCCACGTTCCGTTTAAACTGACGCTTAAATTGACCAAAATTGACCAACCACGCATCAAGAATTTTACCTCTAAAGCTCAAACGTGAAGAATAAGTAAATTCTTTTTTTTAATACAGGGCAAAACAAGACAAATTCGGCTGCTTTCCTAAACGATGAAATTAATTGCGAATTAATGATAATATATTTAAGATGTCAATATTACATACGCATAGGGCAATATACAGAACAGCAGTAGTGCAATGAAGGAATGAAAGAGACACATTTTTCACGTTGTATTGATCTAGATCAACTTGTCTCTTGTATTTTTGTTAGTGCGTTCTTTTTAAAAGGGTTTAAATAAAATACAACGCTAGACAACAGTGGGGCAACACGAGAAAAATCAATAAATCCAGGAATGGAATAGAATCAACTAGCTCAACCGACCAGACTTAAAGTGGGTAAAATGACAAATTCATCCAGTGTATATGTATGTATACGAAATATTACCCAATTTAAATCTCCTCTTTCATCGTACTCCCCTGTGGGTTGACTTCCGGGGCCCATTTACGAACTCATCCGAGATATTTAGCCATATCCATATCAATCGTTATTCAAAACATTTCAATATTCCTTTTACCAGAGTTATCGTGGGTAGTACGTACGACTTTTCTTTTCTGCGGGATACTAAAAACCAATTTATATCTTGCCTAACTAACTGTTCCAAAATTGTATATCAGTAAATTACAATGTTTAGAAGTAAATATATATATATGCGAATCTTACAACGAATCACACCATCATTTTTCACTCTTGGCTGGCTCATATTCTATTGAAGATACATTGTGCCATTTTTACAAGCAATATAATGATAATAAAAACGTTTTTCAAGCCCGTTAAATTATCTCCTATTTTGACTTTCCTTACAGTACAGTTCGGTAACATAAATGATGCAATGAGTGCTACATTTTAATTCAGTTTTCCTTTTCATGCGTGCTCTTACGAAAAAGGATACAATGTTGAAACGGTGAAAGCATTTCTGTTGTTGAGGTTGTTGGTAAATCATTTAAAGTGAAATTTGCATGGTTGTAGCAGTTTGTCCGTCGTTGTGACCAAAATTGTTACATTTATTACGTTACTCTTTATATTGACTGTTTTCTTGAGCAACTTTGAGTGAATACATGAGTTGATCACTGTAGAAGCAGCATCCAATTTTCAGAGATCCCTGTGGACAAACTTGGGATAACGTTGGTCGACATGATATAACGGTCAACGGTGGACCTGTGCATGCGTATGGTCCATTAATTAACCAGTGGTCCGTAAATCAATATAACATACAGAAATCAAATAAATATTGGTAAAAAGGTAATAACTTGCTTGACTTCATCCAATCATACATGATATGAACCACAACAGGCTATACAAACTTTTATACGTTTTCAAAATTTTCTTACAGGAGAAAGAGTTTTCTCTATCAGTTTCACAGCCCTTCACTCTCTCCAAGAATTTCCCTTTCCTTAGTGCTCATATAATTGTCTGCTAAGCTCATTGCGTTAACCCTACTACTAACCCAACATACACATTGGATGTCTATTAAATATTTTGAATTATTGAATCGTGATATTACATTCAATTCAATCAATATAGCATTTACGAGAGAGTGAAGTTAAATTGTACAGTGTTACATCTGAATCTAAGGAAGGAATATCAGAAAGAAATCAAACGTATGATTACTTCCCACATCAGTGGATGTAATGGACGTACCATTGACCATACGACTTACCTAACCTATGTGGCAAAAAAAAATTCAGTTTGGTAAAAGCTGACCAAGTTTCAGCTCAAAGCTATAACAACATTATTAACATTACTGAACTCAATCAAAGGAACTCAAGCACGAAAATTTAAGGCAAGAAAAAGAACGTTTGACTAGGTACATGGGCTCAGGTTGTGTGTGACAGGAAAAACAACCCAACAAACACGCTACGGTGAAATCAATGTGCAAAAACAAACATGCTGCCAATGCTTGCACCTAGGCTAAGACATACAACTAGTCTAACTTGAATTTACAGCCCTTCTGCTATACTCTATCCTATATTTTCATTCATTAAGGGAGACGTCATTTCTACTAGTCTAGCGATTATGCAGAATATAAAATTTAATGAAAGTGGACGCTTCTATAAATCTCGTAATATCTGAGTTATTAAAAGTAGCATATATGTGATTGATAACGAGCAACTCCAGTCGATCTGGGTCCAAATATGGAACTGGAATCAAATGTCTGCTGCTGCCTGCTGCTGTTACTCTTATAGTTATAGTCCCTTGAATATGCTTGGACCGTTTTGATGGAGATGGGGTATTTTACAACATTCCATACACTGCCGTACTTCGTACCGTACGTGCAACGTGACTTACGTGACATACATACATGGCATCTGTACTAAATGTTCAAGAAGTCCAGAACACTGAGAATCCTCCATAATAATCAATACTTCAAGCAGACTCAGAGACCGGAAGAGTTCCATCCAACAAACAGGCAAAGCGCTGTTCCTCGGCATTACTGGAACAACATATCTTTCAAAATAAATTATATAATATGTTAATTGATGGCAACTGTTTACTTCATATCCGAGTTGTCTAATCGAATAACTCTTTCAAAAGAATTTCCCTACGAAACGACTGGTGAAAACAAGTTTTCAGAAAGCTACATTGTTTGGGAGGATCAGGATGTCTTAATAAACAAAATACCATTCGTTATATGTGTAGAGGTGGAGTATGTCTCAATGATTTACTACATTTTATGTTGGTTTAGGAGGGCTTGTTTACTGTTAAATTTCCCCCTTGTGGGAGATTGGATTTGGATAAACTTCGACTTTATCCTTGCCAAAGACAAAAACTTCTATCGATTGGCGAAATAAAATTGAGAAAGTTGTGGCGTTATCCTTTAGTAATTATAGACAGGCGGAAGTAGGAATATGGCCAGAAGTGGCAGGTGTCACAGCAAAATTGAAAGGCTACAAGACTATCGTGATGGAAATAAATAATTTCAGTGAAGATTCACATAATTTAAATTGCCCTTTCCTACTTTATTCTTAACAAAATAGCAACAAATACATCATTAAAATGTAATTCTCACGGTACTGACATCGAAACCGAAGGAAGTACACACATCGCACGATTCAAGTTCGGTTTGTTATAAGCAATATACATGAGCGCAACAGAATATTTCATATACAGGCATTTATCAAAAAACAGTTTGTGTCAAATGTAAGTTTAGTAGTGGAGGCAGCAGTAAGAAAGGAGAGGTTGAAGTTGAGCGTGCGTTCGGAACTTATAGAAATTGCTCCTTTATACCGTATTTATTTACTTATGTAATCATGCAGGTCTAATATTTCTATTAGGTTGGAACAATATCCAAAATACAAACGTACTTACAACAACATTGATATTAACAGTGTTAAGTATTGAAGCCATTTATTGATTGTACGATGTCTGTCCGTCTGTCTGTCCGGCCCTGCGATATCTCAAAGAAGTTTGAAACTCTCCAACAATCGATAGGGGTCGGTACTAGTACATTCAGCTACTAAGTTGAACTTATGAGGTCAACGGTGAGGGGTCACCGGTTAAAGCTAATCTGAATTATTAGAAATTTGGTATATTGATATAAACGTTAAACGATATGGTGGTTTTGCAATACAAAATTTGACCCACATAAGGGTCAAAGTATAGATTCCTCACCAAGGCAACTTTTACTGTAGTTTTACATTTGCTTCGTTTGGATAAGTGATACATTCATGTCGGCCTCTGGAACTGGCATCGCTTCGCTACTTTTTTATATGCTAGAATTATGGGCTTGGGTTTATTTTAAATACTAACTATATCAGCTATGCTACGTATGACCTCAAGTCAGAGTAAAAAGCGACAATAAATACAGTCAATTCATTTCGTCTGCGAGTGTCGTCTTTAATAATGGATTACAATTTCAATAATATACAGTACCGAAGAAAGTTTTGCAGTACCACTGTCATAGAAGAACACTGGCACACCGGAATGTGAACCATACAACAAAAGGTAATTTATTTAGCATCATGATTACGCAGAGTTACAACACGGGCAGACAGAGAGACGAAGTGAGGCCGAGAAGAATAAAACAAAAAACCACAGGCATGGTAATACGCTAGCTTCTATAATACTAAGTACTACTGGTGTCGACTGACAATAAATGTCACAGTAGTCAATCACACGCATTGACGCATCAAGAAAAGTGCCTAACAAGCTTTGAATGACAACTTTTTAATAGGGTTTTTATGTTCACTGTACAGCTTTTACTTCCAACTTCGCTGTAAGTGCTCATAGCTGTGATATTTTTGATGCCCCGAATCAGTCATCAGGACACATCTGCTTTATAGCCCATTCAATATTGAGGAGCTTTAAAATACGACCTAAGCAACAAAACACCAGAGAGGACCGTTAATGAACTTCGCACTTTTTGCTTTCTTCGTTGTGACACCGTAAAAGATGCATGATGATGTTGATTGTACATGTGAAAACGCAGCGCAATCAATGGACCATGGGGACCTGTCCCATTTCCTATTCTGTGCCGAGTGTAGATAGATATTTAGCAGATAACAATCCTGTATTGTCACAACCTGGCGTTCTTCATTCCTGCTGCATTGCTGACTTTTAGTGTCCGGTTTTCTTCTTCCATAAATAATAAGGAATAGCAAATTTCAACGAATTAATATTAAAACGGAACCAGAAAACGAAGTCGAAGAGTTTTAACGCAAACACAGCGTGTGATATAGTGCTATACACTACATTATCAATTATGTATATCGTTTCATTTCGTGCTTTCTTCAGTCTCTCACATAGTTTTGCGTATCGCTGGCATTACATTTATTATGCACAAAAGACACTTACGAAATGTTTCATTTCCCCGTTTATAAATCAGTTACTGTTGAAAATAATATGAATACGACAGTCTTTTCATCATGCTTCTTTTCTTTCTCTATTTCTTCTTGGGCCGAAGACAAAAACGGAACGGCTACGACATGAAAACATTTTGTGATCTGGGTTTGGCATGCAGGACACGACGGAAAAGTGCGGGTGATGTGCTACTATTTCAAGTATGCTTGGTTTGATGGAAGAAAACATCACCACATCCAACATTCGCCTCTCTCATACAAAATATATTTTTTTTACATTTTCGCTGTGTACTTTGCTTGAATCTTGTAAACACAGTTAGAACCACCACCACCATAACCTGAAAAGTAGCATGTCACAGTAGAAACTATAGGAGTAGATAGTAGCAGCAGTAGTAGTAGAAGTAGTAAGTAACAGAAAAGAGCAAGTTGGAGAAAGGGAAGGACGGCATTGCACTGGTGAAACGGTAATATGGATATATTTTGTATATAATGTAATAATAACAATAATAATGGTAGAGATGGTAATAACAATAATAATAATGATAATAATAAAGGCAATAATAATAATAACAACAATAATAATGTCACGCATGCGATATCTATATATTTCATGTTACATACAGAAAATATATTATGCTATGTTAGTCTGTCTGTGATGAATATGATCTGGGTGAGTGGTGGTGGTGGGGATGAGATGAGGATTCTTCTGAAGAATGAACAAGTAATGAAAACTAGGTTTGCTCTTCGCTAGTGCGCAGCGGTGTTTGGTGAAGTGTTGTTGTTAGTACTTACTGGTCTTTGCAACTCTTGCTACATTTACATTGACTACCACTTCTACTAAACTAAACCAACGTTGTTCAATGAGTCAAATCTGCTATTTTAGTTCAGCTCACATATTCAAGACAGCATAATATCCACTTCAATCTTGCGACTTGGTAAAATGATGAGAAGTCATGGAAACAAGACAAAGTTACAATTATCATGTAACTTTAATTACATGCACATTTAATATTTTATGTTTAAGCGTTTCCACAAATTACGTCCTGCTCTCCTTAAACGGGTACGGGTAATTCCACCGAAAACGCCAGATGAATGTATAATTTAAATTTTCAATATTATGTTACAAACGAGCAGCGTAAACTGTCATGGACGCTTCAATGAGTAATTACGTGTAGGTATTTTTAAACCGTCATGAGTGAAAAAAGAAGAGACAAAGAACAATGAAAATTGCATAAATATGGTTCAATTTTGATATCTGTGATTGCGCTGTCTATTGTCAATATACGAGATTTAGTGGGGATTCAGGGTAGAGTTGCGCTGCTACTATAATATATTGTTGTTGTTTGGCTGCGGTAGTGAGTGAGAAGCTCTTTGCAGGAAGTCTCCATCTTTGCCACATCCATCATTCATTCCTCCTATCCTCCAACTTCAACCAGAGGCGCAAGCATGCAGCAGGAGCAGCAGCCTGAAAAGAGGTGTAAGTGCATACAGAATGTAAGTAAGGGAGGCACAGAATAGGTAAATTTATTTGCTGAGTATGCATGGAACAAGTATGATGGAGGTAGTGCTAGTGGCTGTTGGTGAGAAGCGATGACGATGTTGAAACGCATGATGTGATGATGCAGGCACAGCATTGAGCTACTAGTAGCAAAGCCAAGGCAAAAGTAGGCAGTATTAATGTTACGTGTTGTTACAACTTTACGTGACGGTGGTGGTGGTGCTTTTATAATGATGTGCACTTATATATGCTTTTTTACTAAGAAGGAACGCAGACTTGTACGGACTTTTACACGCCGTGTTCTATTGCTGCTGCTGCTGCGAAACGTAGTTTGACGAAGAGAAGAGGGAAGAAGAGAGAACAACAAGCTCAAGTCGAGTTAAAGTTACATGATCCAAAATGGGATATAAAATAATAAAGCTTTAGTTAAAAAACTACGGAATACGACTAGCAGTGTCATTGTCCGACACCTCTACATTTTAACACATGGAGTAGTGAATGATTACTTACGTTACACTTTTCTGTCGTAGTTTTTTTGGCTAACAATTTTAGCTGTGGCTTGTATGGCAGTTAACCATTCAAAACAATTCCTCGTTTCGTTTCTTTCCCACAACGCGAATTTAATTCTAACTTATTTTTAGTATGGAAAGAAGGATGATATGTTTGTTATGGCATGAAACGAGCATAGAACTTCCAAATGAAACATCAAGCGTTGATACCCTGATTCCACCTGGAAAACTAAACGACATATTACTCTTTGCCATCGATTGGCGGAAACCTAATTTCAACTTGTCTTTTCTTCCAAGTCTTTGAGGACACGGACGACCTTAAACAAACATTATATACAGCTTAAATAGCTTAGCTGGTCCGAACTAAAAAAAGGAGAAAAAGTTTTTTCCTCTCGTTCACTCTAGACTCTCTGTATGTAAAAGTATTATCATCATCATCATCTTCACATCACGGTCCACGGTCGTTGTAGGCTGTAAGTTTCGTTTAGTACGGCGGTCCAAAAAAATGTTCAGCCTGAGTCAGAGAGAGAGTGCTATAAACTAGCAGTATTTCTGTAAGTGAAGGAGTATTCCGCCGAGAAGGGTATTATTTGCTGTATGTATGTTGTATAATATAATGTTAAGTTATTATATGGTGTCTGTGTAGACTCTTGGCAGGCAGCGTCCATGTTGTCGACAGGCGGAGGGTGGGAAGGTAGCAAGAGCTTCGTGCTTCAAGTACAAGAAGGAAGGTACCAACTTGAACAAGCGCCACCACCGTCATCATCATCATCATCGCCAACAACATCGTGATCCACGGCGAACGAACAGCAAAACCAAACTACCATACCATCATTTCATCATCATCGGCACAGCCAACAACGTCGGTCGTCGTGTAGAACACAGTGTCGAGTCAGCAAGCAAGTAAAATGGTTTATTACAGAAAAATACAATAACAAACGTAATATTATGCACGGCATTATTTAATCCATTCTATCATCATGATCATCGTCCTCACCCACCCACCACCACTGGTGGTAGTAGAGTACGAAAATACCAAAAAAACAGCTTCTACTACTCTTTTGCTAATATTTAAATAACCATGGCAACAACAATACAATATAATATGCACTTATATGTGGATTATATGCATGTAAAAATGTTACGTGCCTGCTCTCAAAAGCAAACAACAATGTAGGATTTTTAAACCGTGCAGGGAAGATGAATTGAATAGGAAAAGGTAATAAGGTTGATGAGAAAAAATGATAATAGGCAAGTTTAATGCAGGGCAAGAGTGCGTGTGTATGTCCCTCTCTTTCTCTGGGTTTACTTTTAATTCAATTAAGGCGAAATAAGCCAGAAGAAATAGGAAAAGGACGACGAAAGAAAGGAAACAATAGTGGAGAAGCCATTCCTCCTTTGCAATTCATTTGCTGGGCGCTATTGAGTGTTCCTTAAAGTCTCCGTCGTCACCGGTCGGTATTATTGGTAGAGTTGATGAAGGGAAGGTAACAAAATGTGTACCTGATTATGTTTCAAATGCTAATGTTGAATGTTTCAATCGATTCTTGGTAAGAAGTAAAGAAGAATGCCAGAATATATATATTATGGCATGGCGTGTTTTCTTGTTTTACTTTCCAACAAGAGGTGATTAAAGTTTAATATTTTGAAGTAAATTTACATTTTTCTCCCTCTTCCCTCGTAAACAATATTAAAGGGTAAAAAGTGAACATTTTAGAATCATCCTCACAAATCACAGACGAAAAAAAGTAAAAGAAAAATATCAAGTAGAGATGCAATTGCTCCTGCTACACAGTAGTAGTAGTAGTGAAGGTCTAGAAACCTATGATAAAAAACCCATACATTTGAAAGCTCTTAATGCTAAACGCTGTTTGCATAACGAAAACATCCCGCGGCCCAACATACATATTACCATGCTGTCTGTCTGTGATTTTCTTGTCGAGTGCCAAGAAAGTAAGTTAAAAGAACATCCGAATTTTTTTTAGAATTTATGCCATAAATACTTATTTGATATAACTATCTCAGTGTTTTGAAAATTTTTTGGAATCGACTATATAGCCCGTATTTATCTATATATGTTATAGTTTTCTCAAGAAGCATCTTTTTATAATGAATATTTGAACCTATCTTTTCATACTGATGTTATTTTAGCAGGAGGATTCAGGATCAGGACACTGACTTAACGTAGTAGCAGAAAAGTTAAAAAGTGAATAATAGTACGCTAACGATGAGTACAAAACTTGCAAATTCAAATGAGTGGAAGCCAGAGATACTAATTAATTAAGAATAACGATGACGTGCTTCATATTCATAACAATGTGTGCATTTTTGACGTGAGAAGAAGAGTGATGTATCACCTAAGACCCCCACAACTACTTCGTCTCTATATGACTTTCATATATGTTGTGATTAATAAATAGCATATTAAATATCAGCTACGTTGCGTTGTTGGAAATATAATTGTAAATGTAAATGTATGCACATAAACTCAAGTAACAACAATAACATTAATAGAAGTTTTAATGATGTTGCCAATGCTATTGTAGTAGGTACTGTCCGTACCAAAGAGTGTTTGTAGGTTTCCTTTTTTCTCATCTGGTGAACACAGGAGTTCAAAACTACGTCGTTCCATGTGCAGGTTTTTCCTTTCGTAGAAATGAATATACACCTAAAAGCACATATAAGTAGTTACACACATTTATCAAATGTACAGAGAAGTAGTTCATTAGAATTGGTACATTTTTCTAATATCTCCGAATCTAACCAGCACTGATGTTGAAAAACATCACCTTAGACAACAAAACAAAGCGTACCAACGAAAACAAGAAATGATGGAGCATTACCATTTTTATATGACATTTTTTCATCAACATTTACTGCGTCCAAGAAAAAAACAAAAAATAGGCTCACATGTGGTTATACCAATACCAATGCAGTGTATGAAGCGATCGCTAGTTTGAGGTAAGTTGAAGGTGAATAGTTGTAAACAATTTACATGTTTTTGTCTCCTGTGCTCTGTACTATGCGTATAATACGACGCTAGCATAAAAACGACAATGGTATTAAGCAACTATTAAATGATACCGCGATAATTCTAAACACTAAATACCACATTAAACCCGTTTTCATTATAAAGTAAGAGTCATTATAATTTTGTAGGGTACCAAGTAACGCTGTACCGACTGCCTCGTCGTCTTTCTATTATTTAACACATCGAATTGATAGTCTAATGGAACAATTGGTAAATGTAAATAGAGGAAAATGCGAAACTAACTAAGATGTTCGTTAGTGTAACGGAAATGTAGTTGATAGTCACTTGAGAGTGAAGCATTTATCTTTTATCAGTCGGATTTGGACTGTATGATTGCTCATAATTACATACCGTCATTTTCGTTAGTATCATACAGCATAAATCCATAAATCAATGCCGTGATTCAAAGTATGGTTAGATATTTTTTAACTTTGGAAAAGTTGATATAAATTTATTATGATATAAGGGTGGTGTTGCCGTCTCGTTGTTGCATTGGTTGTCTTCTTGTGTAACATTGGTACCATGCCAGTAATGCTACTTAGGTTCACTTACATACAGTATAGTAGTAGTCCTGAGGAGCATACAAATGGCTGTATAAATATCATATCTGTGTGTGGGGCGACGTGGTTTTAATTCGTTATCAAACTGAACAAGATGCAGATAAGAAGGAAGAAACCTACAAACTCCCTGTGATATAGACAGTAACATAGCATCAGTATCATCATCATCATCATCGTCACCATCAACTTCAAACTTGAAACATTGCAAAATATTGAGAGACACGCATATTGAGAGCAGCGTTGCTCTCAGCAAAAACAACTAATAAAATCTAGAGTTCAGACAACACTTTGCAAAGTCAGTGCAGTGCAACTGTCTGTGCAAAGTGCAAACGCAGGCAGAAGCGTCATGCAGTAGAAGTGTTGCTGACGAGGTAGATAGAATAGATCCGCGATCACGAGTGTGAGAGACGGGTCTACGCGTAGAAATAACGAAATTATCAATAATTTAATTATAATAACAGTTATAACGTGTGCCCTATGCACTATATTAATAATGTCATGTCGTTTCCTATTTAGTTTTCCGACGTTGCTAAATAACAGCCAGCTACTACTTGCTACTACTCTACTATTAAAATCAGCAGTGGCAGCCGTTGTTGCATGTATTTTTAGAATGTACCTAATATATGTAATACTGTGTTACCTCGGGCATTGTCAAGGTAACCATTTATGCTGGCATCACATTGAAACGCCGCCGCGTTTCCTTACATTGTACTTCTGACTGTAATGTAATGATTACCCACATATTGCACTCGAACACACGCTAGATATATTGAAGGCATGTAGTAGCAGTAAACCTGTGTTGTGCACTGTTGTATAATGTATATCTGTAGTATGCTGTATTACGATTTGCCACAACTTCATCTTTTTATGTGGTATATTCGATCTTTCCTTTCTCTTTCCTTTTTTACCCTTTCGTCGTTTTATTTGTACAGCTTGTTTTGAGAAAAAGCTGTGTCAACTCTGTACACAAATGCAAATGCGTCGTAAGTAGCAACATCTATGTATGGTCAGGAAGTGGTTCCACCTCCAAGGGTAGGGATTTCACTTCCCTGAGAAGTCAACTTACACATTCCTGCGGTTTTGGAAGCATTTTTATAATTTTAGAATGAGCTTGTTGTAACTTTTGGAGTAGAATACATAACCCAGGTTTTTATATTGATTACAATATGAACAACACAAGTGGAGGGTCAATAACAAGAAACATGTGAAATAAACGAAACTGCACATATTGAGTCGCTTCATTCAAGACAAGAAATGCTGAGCCCTATTTTCTTCGTCAATATTTTAAAATGTATTTCCTTGTCGTTTTAACTTGTTTTCCAGGAATATAACTTGATTTGCCAGGCAATACCAACAGTGTATGCATCACAAGCAGGTGCAGGGTTTCTTTCTTCGTGAATAAATGTAGTAGACATTTGCCTCCGAGGAGGTGGATCTGCTTTCTTACTCTGCACTAACTGTGACTACTAACAGAAACATTTACCGACGTGCAGCCGGGAGTGCTCTTATGTTTCTACACAGTTTCTTTCACAATTTTCCCTCAATATTTGATATACCAGAGCTGCGAGTTCGTAGTAGTAAGAGTACATTAGTATTGATGAACAAAAAACAGAAAAGAGATCTTTTAGCTAAAAAAATATAAAAGGAACATACGGGATTAGCATGATTCATGAACTTCTTTGTATAAATGAGCAAGAAAAGGCGCTTTTATAATATCTAGCGTCTGTATGATTCCAAAAAAACAATTATGTATCAAATCTTTAGGTACTAAATAAGTGTGTGTTCATAAGAAAAACCTTTTTTAAACTAATGAAGCTCCGTCTCAAAAGCAAGTTTGACGGACATTGCATAAACAAACATGAATGATCTGTTTCAAAACCGTCACATGTTTGATGTTTCGACATTTTAATTTATTAAAAATGCAGACGGAGAACTAAATTATTCTGTTAACATAATTCTCAAGAGGAAAAATTACAAATAATCTACATACCTGTTGTCGAATTTTTTAAAAATAAATAAACCGTTAACACGTTGTTATGAAGGATCGTAAGAGTATCTGTATAATTGTATGTAAGTAAGTAATACACATTGCATTGCCTGCAGAAAACCTCGGCCCAAAGGATGAAATGCCTAAAAGTATAAAGTATCATTATTGTTTCAATCCCGTCACAGATAAATCAAGGTGCAACAGAAGTTTAACAATTGTGAGGGCATGTGAAGAAAACGTAGAATTAACAAATGTTTTAATTAATCTGTTCTGTGTCTTTTGAAATGTGACCATTCGACTCTACAACTAGAGAATATGCTCATATGCGAGATGCTAAAAGTACGTGGCGCCTTCTAGGCCTGCCCTGGTGTCAATTGGACGGAAACTTATAACTTATGTGATAAATAAAATATAAAAGGTACTTCATATCATACGTTTCAAGAGGTATCAGCCCAATTGTGGTTGCTGCATGCTACAATAAGCTAAGAATGAATCCGCACTCTCTGCTACAAAACGAACCCATCTGAGCCATCGACCGTGTCTATCGTTCGGAAAAAATTTAAAATTTAAATTTTGTTTTTGTTCCCAAGAAAACCTTTCAATGAACGACGAAATCGAATACATCCGATAAATAATCTTAGAATCAAAGGAGCACGGAATAATTGTGCATTTATTTATAATAGTGTATGACAAATAAATGTGAAATACAACTGCCTCAAAATTATGTTTAATAAACTGTGCAAATGCACACATTGCTTGGATCGCCTTACATTATGTGATGGCCAAGGAAAAACATATGATACGTTAAACTATCCTAATATAAAGGGTGTCAAATTTAAAAGACCACTTTACTTGTTAACCTCACCTTACGATTACGGCTACAAGCAAATCGAATTAGTGGTGTCAACATTATGTTTCGATTAATTTTATTTTCTATTTTGCATTTATTAGCTAATTCTGCATTAACCAATCTTCCGCTACTCTTCTAAACACCACTGACACAGCATAACTTACATAGCGATATATGTCGAAAATGAAACAAAAAAAACAATGTAAATTATTTATGGAATGCATAATAGAATCTGGCTTGCATTATTGTAGAATTTTTACTGGGTGTTTTAAAAATTAATTTCTACTTCTCGTGTTCTGCACGCTGGTATGTATATATGCTAAACTCAACATGATGTTGAAATTGGCGCGGCTTGCTTGCACTCTTCAAATGAATTTTCCTCAAAATGATGTTTTCACTGATACACAGTGTATTTGTAATCTTTAGAGTTCTTTTGTCCTTTTTCTGAATCAAGGCTATGGAAAGGCACTATATTCTATATTATTATTGTATGATTTATTTATTATTACTTACTAAACTATCATGGCCACATCGCATCAGTCTATGTAACTAATATGCTAATGATAACATGCCAAAATGTTTTTCTCGCCTCATGTTTTCACTCTAAACATCTGCACGCTTTTGAAATTAATGCTGTGTAGTCTCAGATTTAGTAATGGTACTTGTACGTACACACACACCACTAATATTCAGGACAGGGAGGAAAATTCTAACGAAATACGCACAACAAGGTATATAACGTAAGCAGAATTATCATATCATAAGATATTCATGATTGCATATATCTAGGAAGCAATATTTTATCATCACATCAAAGAGATTTACCTACTTTTGAACTTTTCGTTCGCCAGCATACTCACTGAAAACGCCACACAAACATAAAAAACATTGTGTTTTCAGTGAGTTTGATGATGATGCTCGTCATATTTTCAGGGTTGCACATATCCACTTCTTTGTACCTAACTTTATGTGCAATCGTTTGTGCGAGGAGAGGATGTTGATGTTTGAAACACATTTTTAAACAGAAGATAGTGATCGTCATCATCATCATCAATGTGACTCCTCAAGTAAAGCGTGTACAAAAACCGAGAAAGTAGGTGAATATCCTGTCTGCACAAGGATACGTGTCAGTCAACGTGTTTGGATATGCTTAGTAATAAGTAAAAGCTTTGCACACCACAAGGAAATGAAACAAAAGTAGAGTTCTGGTTAGTTCGAGGAAGACTCAGCGCTGCTGTTTTGAGTTGTATCGAAAAACAAGGAGTAGTGTGTCGTTACAACAATGGCAAAAAAAATCATCGTGTTTTCATCTCGTTTCATTTTGAGACGAAGTTAGATTTTTTTTGTTCAAGACAGTAATAGTGCGGGGCAAGTTTATTATGGCTGCCCGGGTCACCACCTCGGTTAGAAAGTAAACTCCGATTGGGAAAAGAGGTGAAGTGGGAAGAAAAAAAATCATTTACTTCTTCGTTTCCCTGTTGTGATTTGATTTAACTATTGAGTATGAAACTGGCCTCTTGGTATATGGCATAAGAACCACGAAGGAATGAACGATGAAAGAATTGAATGCCACACTGCGATGCTACACATTCATTTGGCGTACAGTCAATCTGATTGCGAACTGCGAGTTTTCTCAACGTCCTTTTCCATGTACACACATACATAAATAATACAATGAGATAGCTCAAATGTTGAAAGTTAGACTATACAACCGCAACTTATAGCTCGGTCAAGTCAATGTATGTAAGTGTAAGTGCACCAGTTTTACGTTGTTCATGCAGCAGAAAAACGGTACTTGGGCTCGAAGCCCATATACGTCCGCATACCCAATTTTATTTACTGTAAACAGGAAAACTGCAAACTTTTTAGGAGACGTTTTTCTTCTCTTTTCTAAAATATTGCATGCTGCCCTGTGCTATACATTCACTCGGAATTTATAGGTATTCATTCATCATCATTCTATAATAAAATATTGTGTAACTACACAACTTCATAAAATTGTGTGTTCGTATCCTACCCTGTCCACCTCCACTCATCATATTTTCATATATAGTATGTGTTGAATTGAATTTTTTATCTGATTTTCCATGTCTAAGTGAAAGCAAAAGCGTAAAATATCGATTCGGAATGTCACTTCATTCTTCTTGCATAACAGCCTGCTGCCAGTCCATGTCTCTATGAATGTATGAAATATCATGTCCACGAAGAAGATCGCCCTTGTAAGTTTTCATAAGGTTGAAAGTACATTCCGAAAGAGCCTTACAATCAGTATCAGAAAATGGTGGTGTTATTGCGTACCATACGTTTGTACGATAATAATGACATTTTTGAAGTTTTGCTGTACTTTCCCCTAATAATTTTAGATCGTTTCAATATGTAATACGTATTTTTCTGTAAGCTCTGCTCTTGTTTTTCACCTGCACGGTTTACTTGAATTAAATATTCATTACTGTCGTTAATGTACTTTACCCTATCTATATGCATAGTTCAAAGGTGGTATTTATAAAAAGCATCCACTTTGCTGGCCCAGCGCCAACACGTGCAAATCAACATCAACTCTATTAGTTCAAAAATTGTAAATCCGGTACACACTAGTGACATCATAAACAACTAGTAACGGCCGCTGGTGAATCGATTTTTCATTATTTTCTTCACGTACGATAATAACTTAATTTCTTCTAAAGGTTTTTTCTTTACTAAAGAATCCACGATGAGCATTTTTTATGCCGCTACTGATGCTCGTAAATAGGTTGCATTTCAAAGGAAAGACCAATCATTCAAAGCAGTTTTATGCGAGCTCAGATTTCTAGATGTCACAGCATCATATAACTTTAATGCACCTGTTTGACGCCAGCAATAAAACGGTCCTGTGACGACAATAACGCCCCTGCTTCGTGTGAGTACCCACTACTTCGTAACCCTTCTTCTCTCGATAGATTTTTACAACGGTTATTATACCCACGTAAACATTGACGACAAGTTTGTACTTGCGCTCTGTGGCTGTGTAAATGTGTGGTATAGACTTTCTTGAAGAGAGAAAGAAGGCCGAGTTTCTTCCACACATACGCACTTAGGCATTTCTACTGAAAGAGGAACGAACACTACCAGTTTACCATCGCATATTAGCTAATAATGCAACCTTCTTCCCTTCTTCGCATATTGCCACTGCCCATTTCCTATACCACCGTAACACATACATATAATTCACACCAGCATGCATATACAATTCATAATTATCGTCATAGTCATGATCATGATCACCATGCCAACAACACTAACAAGACAGCAACTAGCGTAGTTGTTTATAAACTGCCAGTTGGGTAAAAATATGAACTATACCTATGTATACGGTTACTATGTGCAGCAACAACAAAAACAACGTTGTTAAAATATTTTTTTTACAAAAAAATACTGAAAAAGAAGTAACGAGCAAGGAAACTTGGTGAAGGTTGCACTTTTTTGCAGAGAGAAGAGAACAAGTGTAGAAGAGGAAGAAGGAAGAAAATGGACTGTTCCAAAATCCGTTCCCTCTACTCTTCCTCTCACTCTCAAAGAAATAAAGAGGAAAGGCGATGTGGCTGAGGATAACAACCAAGAAGTTGTTAAAAGGAAGTGGATGTGAGATGTAGATGGGGTTATGAAACGAGACGGGGAACTCAAACATTTAGCCCATGGGTTCATGACTGTTCGCTACGAAGATGACGACAATGCAATATTGGAGAAAATGTGAAACATCATGTTATGCAACCATTCACACTACTACCACACCGCTACGGTTTGGTATTTTGGTATGCAGCAGCAGCAGAGAAAATAATTTTTTGGGTTCGTTTTTTTAACCCAAGGAAAAAGGGGGAATATTAGCTAAACAGAATAAATAGAACAAAAAGTCTGCCACTGGTTTACGTACACGCAAGAATGTGTAAGGGTATAAATACAATTTACAGCATGTTTGATGGCAAAGTTTCGTCCTTCTTTTGCGTTCTTGCGGGAGTGACGAACTATCTGGACTTTAGTCATTTGCGGACGGACACGCAGTTTTTGCAGATACTCATTAACGTGTTGCGTATAGATTGCATTGGAGCTAAACAACATAATTGCTTCAATTGTAGTGGTGCATACTTACCACAGAACCAAATATCAATTTTCCTCAATTTTTGCAATGGTTTCCACTTCCACTTTCATATTTTTTTTTACAACTCATGCTGACACCAATAATGACTATTTTGAATGGTCATGGTTTCAAGATTTTAATGGGGAATGCAATATTCAGTGATGAGAACATATTTAAAGTATTGGAATGAGGATGGTAAACGTATTCACATTTTAAATGAACAATTTGGCATACCCTGATTTGTTTAAATTTGACATGAAAATGAAGATGAACTCACAATTATTATTACAAAGGTAGCCGCACAGAGTGAAGCAAAAAAAGTGAGTGATTGAACAGGGCATCGCAGATTGCTGATATTTTATGAAGATAATACGATGGTAAAGGAAAAGAGATATTTTTATTAGAGCTTTTGTGCATATGTGTTGTTTTGATGGTTCTCATCTGAAGCGCGATGAGTAATGGTCTGAAAAGTAAGTTGCTGTTGAATTGGATAGCTATCAGCATTACATTACATACCTGCAACAGCAAATCATATATAGTCAACGGCCACGCACCGACGCCATTAAGTAGCACTTTTTGCAATTAATTGTAAGTAGTATTTTTGTTTTTATTGTACACGGATGCTGAACTTGAGACTGATGGGAATGTCGAAAGTAAATTATGTAAACAAGCTAGGCAGTTTTTAGAGGGTAGCATTTAGGCTTATCTTGTGTACAGCAGAGAGCTATTCTGTCTACAAGACTAGAAAATATATACCGGTAACAGCGTGAGTTAGTGCTGTAGTTAGGTAGTGACCCGTGGACGTTTGTCCCGTATTGACCCAAGTTTGTTGCACAGCAACTTTTGAAAACTAACAACGCAATGCAATGCGTGATACAAGAAGACAGCAAGCCTCTATATAGCAATATTACTTATACACTTGATTTGATTCCCGTGTGTCCGTCCACACATTTTGTTAGCAAACATATCAGCAAGAGAAGCTGTGTGGCAGTGCAAAAAAAGGGGCTTCCACTTCAATGTCAATGATGATGATACTATCTCTTCAAACATTCACACACAACATCATGCTTCGCATCGTTCAATTATATCATAAACAACAATTCTCTAGTTTTCAATGCACCCACCCATCATGTGATCACATTATTTAACGAGTCTAGCGTTGAGCATTATTTACACAGCCAGAGGACCCATCCACCTTTTTTGATCGTCGCTTGAGTCGCATGTAAGAACGATGCTGCATATATTATGTACAAAAATGTGTCAATAGAATTTACATTCATGAATCAATCACAGAAAAAGTAGTACAACTACGGTATAACCAGCAATAACCTGTCCAACCCGTGGTGACCAAGGCCCTCACGACGCAACTCTCTACATCATTTGAAACATGAGTTGGTTTGCCGTAATGTTTATTACTGGCGAATGGTAAATGAAGTGATCTTCCATTCCACGCAGATGGGACGGGAATAAGCTACTTTCTCATACATAGGCCAACTGGAAGAGTTCTTTTTTAAAACTTGTGTGCTGGATACATTGTTGTGCTTTGTGCTACACACATTTGTTCAAGTGCCTCCTTCTGGATAAGATCTAGAGGATGCAGATATACTTGTGTGCGTGTATATGCACAATTAAAATAAAACTTACGAACAAAGCAACACTACATTTTTTGCGTTTCAGTATCCCTCTGCCACCCAGCAGGTCATTGCTTTAGAAACCGGGGGAAAGGGAAACAAATTCCCCCGAAGAATTGAACCATTTTACTATTTTACATTAAGAGATACCCAAATGCATCATAGGGTAGGACTACAATACACCGCCCCTTGTCCCTCTATTCCTCTATCCCTGGATGAAGTAACCAGTTACAGCCCTGTCTAATCATGTTTCTGGTTGTGCATGATGCGTTTTTCTTAGGAGTAACCACTGGCCCGCCACTTTCTTTAGAGAGATAAAACAATAATCATTAAAAACGCCTGTGAGTTGGTTAGATTGCTTGACTCTAGCCATTTAGAGAGTAATATCGTTTTTATGAGTTATGTGTGACTATCGACAGGCTTGTTATGCACACAAAGGGACAAATTATGATATAGCATTAATGAAGGAGAAAAATTGCACGTACAATTTTTTACTCCTTCATCCATGATGATACAGCAAATTTTCTAATAATAGCAGTAGTAATGCAAATGTAGAGCTACACGAAAAAAAAATTACAGTAGACAGTTACATTTACATCAAGAAAGGAATGATGATAGAAATGATGATTGCAGTTCAACCGTTTCATTTCTCTTTTTGCTTTGATTCCTCAAAATGCTCCTTGACTTGCCTCAGCTTCCTTTCCATATGCTGTGCTATTTTTTTTCTTTCTCACTTCTTCGTGCAAGATTAACATTACCATGTATGCCGAGAGATAAAGTAAGCAAGCAGACAGTTGTGTGTTGTTTTTCACGCTACCAACACGAGTAAAGGAAGAAAATCCTAAATAAAGAAGATTTAAGGTTAATCATCGCCCATCATTACGGAGCAGAAGAAGAATGACAGGCAAAAAAGAAAGAAACAATGTAAGAACTAGACTTCTAACTTTTATCACTCTTACATTGCAATAATATACAATACACATTGTTGCCTTTTACCAACCAGCCAAGTTGTTCGTTACTAACTCTTTTCTGCTGACAAGTTATTGAACGATAATGTAGGTATGTGTGTAAAAGAGCTAAACACACAGACTGGTTTCTCTCTTCTTTTTTTCCTTTCAAATTGAATAACGAACTTGAAAAAGAAGCTCGCTCGCACTGAAAGCACAGCAGCAGCAGCGACTGTATATACAAAGTTGTATAAAGTAATTCTAGGCGGCTAAACTGATGAAGTGGATTGTAAGAAATGGAGCTATGGGCCATGGGTACGAATTACGGACGAAACAAAAATTCTAACAATTTTAAAATTTTTCTTGGCCAAACAAAACATTAACATATTATGCATAATGTAGTCGATATCATCAACCGTTCACGGGAATAGAGAGGGAAGGATTGACAAAAATAGAGATGACTGCCCGCACCTGCCCGACCGAGGGCCAGTGTGTACAATAATTTCTCTTAAAGTTAATTAATTGCAACAACAGGTACTAGTGAACAGCAAGCACGCACGAATGAAACATTTTTTGTTGTTGTTGATGAACACCAGAGGTAACGGATGGACCATAAACGGATGCTGATAAATAACTAGAATGCATGCATCCTCATCCGCGTTATATCATCGGGATAACAAGTTGAACAGTAAAGTTGTTGGATGTAGCCTGTAGCACGTTTGCACACACTGGCTTGGGCTTGTCGATACAGGCATACCTAAGTGCACTACTATTTGTTAACGTTAACACAACAACAAGCAGACAACTTTTTTTTATTTCTCATTCATCCCGAACAATTATACAGCGCGGAATGGTAATCAATCGACATCGAAATGTAACAATTGTGGGAACTTCAAAAACAAAATCTTGCTTCGTTTTGAATTATAAAAAACGTTCTCCCGGAGGGTAGGGACCGTAATGATGGTGCAGCATGCATGTGAGGATGAAAATATGTAGCCGTGTAAGAGCACTTCTCAGCACTCTAAAGGTTGGTTGGATATTGTTTCTGTACCCGTGTTTCAAGCCACCCCACGGATTTCTCAGGAGAAGGATTCAACCTACCAACGAAACGTTAACAATTGTGATGACCGTAAATTAGAAGTCGGTTTGAGTCGGTTATTGTGTTCAATTACAATCGCAAATAGCAGATCCGTAGATTATAAATAAATGACCTTATCCTAGACGTTTTATAGAAAATTGCCAGATAGTGTTTTGTTTAAGTCATTTGTAAACTCATTTTGCTTCAACAATCGCAATCGGAATGGTAGTACTTTTAAAGAATCGTGAAGCTTCAATTATTGGTAGTATTGATTCGTCGAATGATGAATCTGAGACTCAGTAAGCTTCACTCCCCTGAACTCAAAGTACATACTTCCACGCATCCATCATTTGCGCTTATCAACTCTTCTAGAAAAAAGTGTTCATGGGGCCGCCAAAATGGACTGTTTTGTTACCTTTTGTTACTATATGCATTTAGCAAAAAATACAGTTTTGCACGCTGTAACTTTTGTGGGATCTATAATGCCGAATGGTTTACTTCTTACCACGGTTTTGGACGTTGGTATGTGTAGTCGCCATCTACTGATGCTTTTGTAAAATAAAATGAGTAATAAGGTCAGCTGACTTCCCTTGTAGCTGTTTGTTACACTGCTCTTTTCGTGCTCTCTTCTCTTACTGACACGACGGTATTAAGTACTTTAATTTTTTAAATTAGCTCCACCAGTGTTGCACATGCCAGCGGCCACATACCATTTTTTCTGCTTATGACTGCAGACCGCAGATTCTTGTAGCAAGCAACCACAAACTGCCAACTTTTATCGGATAAGACATCGGAGCCTTTTTTAAAAGCATTTCTTTAGTTGGAGTAGGAAAACAACAGGATAAACGTAGGAGCGTGTTATCGCAGGGACCGTACCTTTAAATTAACATTAGCATGTTCATTTACCTTACACCATGTCAAAGGGGGAGGGGTAATCGGGGTAACGGTATAAATAGTAGGGTATGTTGACTTATCTGAAATTGTGATTTTTAGCGTGATATTCTAATTTAAAACTACTAAATAAAGTCACAGACCACCGCTGAATGGCGTTGAACCAAACTTCACTACCAGCCAGCCACGGTGCTCTGCAAATACATGCTGTTATGGCATACACTACTACTGCACCTCTGTCGTACCACGGCAAATTTACCACGCTTCCTTCTTGCATGGTGCTACTAAACATCATGAATGAACATGGAGAACTATTTCATAACTAATATAACTTTTCGAAGTTGTCTGTATTCATAAACCTTTTTTACCTACATACTACATACATAATATAAAACGCGTTGGCATAAGTACCATTTTTTACTATTGTAAAGGTAGATGGATGGATGCATCTATAAAATGCAAGTTACTATATAGCTACGGCTTGTGTGAGCGTGTGAGGCAGGAGCATTGCACTAATAAAAAGTTGTTCTGCTTCTACTACAACGCAGCTTTGCTGTTTCCTAGAAGTGATGAAATACTTAGTATTGCATTTGAAAGCAGGATTTTTTTGCTCCGACGATCCGAATGTTCATCGAAATGAAAAAAAATACTACTACGTAGCAAGCCAGTAACCACAAAAGAAGCGAATAAGAAAACAGCAACAAAACAAGCCAGAGTAAAATACGGGTAATCATCACATTGAAATCTCAAGAAAAGTTTGTGCCTCGCATCCGATGAAGCCATTTTTTTTACAATTTTGCGTCTCTCTCTCTCTCCCTCTCTCTTATGGCTGATTCGCGTTCGTTGGAAAAAAGACAACCTTCAATATTAGAATCGTAAGAACAACCTTTTTCCATTCACTTTGCCACAGTGCAAAAGTTTTGGCACCGGTACTTGGAGCATAGATGGGGGCATATAATGAATTTGATAAAAGCCCGCATTAACCATTATTAATACGGCACTCTTCTTTGCCAATTACAACTTAAACCCAAGAGCACAACCAAAAGTAATGATTGACTAGGATTTTTGTCAAAGTCAAATGCCCGAAGGTGTACCTATTTGGTCAAACCAGATCAATGTCAGCGTTACATGCATATATGCAGTTGATGCAATTTTGTTTGTCACTTGCCAGTTTAGTTCTATTAGGTTTCTTGTCAACTTGTTGCAAAATTGCAACTGCAAAGTAATAAAACAAGACGTGTTTGCTTTTTTTGTGGTTTCTCGCAGCGACGAATATGAACTCGATTTTTGTTTTTAAAAATAATGTCAGCCCTTCGATTCCTTAATGTCTGTTGGATTGCCCGCATTACTTTTTTTGTGCTGTCTATTGTTGATTGTGTGCAGTCCCAGGGTATGGTAGTACTGCCGTACATACTATACCTCTTCGTTGGTAGTTATGAAAGTCTCGTATATTTAAAATTCAACGTAACAAACTACTCACTTTTTACCAAGTAGTGGCGGTACTAGTACATTTACTAATGCATCGGTACAAAAGTCGTAGGCGGAAGATGCCTAACAGAAAATGCCTTATGGCTGAAGAAGAAAACTGCTTTTAGTATTTTATGTGCAGCATCTATCCATCAATGATCAGGCAGAACAAGACAACTCCAGCAGACCGTTTGGAGTTGAGGATATTGCCATTTAATGCATAATGCGTACTAAATATAGATTTTTAGGATACTTTTAAATGTCGACCTTGTCAAATGGGAAGAGATACACCATCTTACAGGTAAGACTCATGAGTCATGATTTTCTTCAGTAGTTACTAGTGACTAATGGGTTAGAGAGGTAGCACAGTAATATTAAGTGCATCATGCACAGAGACACAAAACGAAAGGTTCAGCTCCATTTTTGATGGGAGCTATGGCGCCACTGCCAGTGCATTTTATTGTAATGGTAATGGACGTAAGTTATAGTGTATTCTCAACATTCCTATTTTGGAGACAAGAGCATCTGTCACAACCGGAAGTGGTTTAAAGTGTGAACGATTGTTGTTTTTTCCCTGCAGTGTATACGATGCCTCAATATAAAAACGAAATTTGAAATGTTGTTTCCATCAATTCACCAATCAATTGCGTTGTAATATATTTACTACAATCTCGTATGACTTTGTAGATGAACTTAAACGACTAACGAGAGCGATAAAAAATGGATTTGATTCAAATTTGCCTAAATTTGCATGCAGACAGCAAAACTTTTGGCAAATACATAAAACTTCTAAAAATTCCATCCAGGTGGGTGTACGACCTTTACTCCTAGGGAACGTTGAAATAGAAATAAATAACTTTTTTCTCATAGCTTCGGGACGCCATTGCAGAGGGTTTTTGCATTCTGCTTTGCTAGTATTGGTTTGATTCATAGCTTTATTGTGATCATTACAAGAAGAATACAAAAACCACTCTCCAAAAGGACTACACACTCCATACGAACATACACCGCATCCTAGTGGTAGAAAATAGAAACTAAGTTTTCACCCTAATCTTTGGCGAAGCAGCAGAACGCAACAACGCAACGCGCAACGGTAGGAAGTAGGGATGTACGATTTGTTTTCTCAATATCCCTTCAGGAATCGTCGGAGTAATGGCTGTCAATGTGTAATGGTTTTCCTGAAGATGCATGCCAGAGACTGGTGCAGTTTCTCACGCACGGAAGGAGATAAAAAAGGAGTGATTAATTTATTTGTCACCGTCTTGGATACTCATTTCATAGTGCATACAGAGCCTCCTAAAACCACTGACACTGGAATGTTAACTTAAGCTAGCACCTGTTTAAAGTTCATCATTTCCTATGACCAAGATGGAGTGGAATTTTTGTCCGTTCGGAGAGAAAAGAAACATGAGGGCGGTGATTGATTGTATTAGAACTACCTACATAACTGCACATTCATATATCAACTATCTCTTGTAATTTTGTGATGTAGGTCGTTTATTTCAACACCAGTCGTCATCAGTCACCACTGCAGCAGTGCATCCACGTGTGGTCTGCGATTGGATTTTGTTGCATATTTAAAATATTTATTGATTGTCTCGCTACATTCGTTTTTAGGAACCCTATTTGTTGTTATTGTTGTCACAACATCTGCATCTGTTGCTTTCTTCGCTTCTACTTTGTAGAATATCAGCATGTGCCTTAGTATAACCGTCGAAATAGGATGCAAGATGCAATTTATCATATCACATTCATCTTATTTCACCGTCCTTAAAATATAAAAATGCCTGTACTTTCTTAATAAAATAAATGATACTCTATCAAGTGAACTGGTGACTGGCACAATAGCTAGAGAGATGCCTTTCATACGAAAGTTTTCTGCTTTCCCTTTTTCAACGAGCGTATGAATACCAAGTTTGTGCCCTAAACTCGATTCCAAAAAAATCAACGCATCCAACCGATCCCATGAAGGCAGAAACACCCAGCAAAAGCAAATACTTAGAGAAATATTGAACATTACACTTGTATAAATAAATTGTAGGTAGCTGTTTTCCTTTAATGACTAATAAATTTTTGATGTGTTATGTTCACGTTACCATTCACTACCAATTGATTGCTTCAGTGATAGCATTTTATGACCAATAACACAATATGTATTCATATTAACAGGGACAGCGTTATATTTATTACTTTTACGATGTTCATCAGTAGCCAAAACAACACAAAGGACAAGGTTGCCTTTGTCCATGACATTGTCGTGTGTAGTACAAGGTAGTGCGTAACTTTCACAATATGACACGGTGGTACAGTGTGGACCTAACCTATCATAAAAATGAAGAGGATTGCTACTTTCTTTGTGAAAGCACTTTACGTAGCGAACAAGTTGTCTGTTCAACATGCGAAGGTCACGCTGGACGAAAGTAATGATTTATCATTTGTTTAATATAAATCATCTTGTTATATTATGTAGATACAATATATATGGATTGAATCTTCTCTGTTTACATAAAATTCTATGAATAAGTATGCTGTAAAATTTGTTATTTATTAAACTATGATTAAGTTACGAACTATGCTATATTTGATTTTTGACAGTGACGAGACCTTGGCAGTCATACAAGATAACCAAACTGAGTTGGTGAAATGTGGCATATAACGATTGTATAAATGCCTAAGAAGTGTATGTGCAAACTCACATACAATATAAGCCACGTTTTTAGCTCATGTGGGCGTCCTAAATTTGACCCTTCTGAAATACGTAAAATTATGTCGGAGGTGCAACTTCAAATATTTTATAATTTGTGACCTTTTAGGTATCACAAAACATCAAAACTGTTTTTCATAATAACATTTATGGCAGACGGATGGACGGCCAAACATGACTTAATCGAAGGACAAACTAGTAGCTGCTAAATTTTTTTTTATGCAAGGGTGAAAAAAGGATTCCTCAGCTATAAGAGCGCTTATAATCGTTCAATTCAATATCACATTACAAATACATCACATTCATTCTAGTTTGATACTTGCTGCATTTTTTCTCTTCTCTTCTGTCATCTGCCGAAATTCTCATCTTACTTCTTAGCCCTGTATTTTTTATTATTTACGACCGGCTTCTTGTGCGGACTCTAGAAAAAAACTGTTTACGCCAATTGATATTTAGGAGCAGTACTTCGAATATATAATATTCGGATATGGGTCAGTGGCAACTGTTAGTGATATATGTGTATATACATAAATATGGGAATGGTTACTTCCGATTTCCCAGGATTAGTGAATCGTCAATAGCATCCAAACGTAAAGTAATTGTTGAAGTAGAAGCATGTACATTATGCAACGTCGCTCCAAAGAATGGGTAAGTAAATACCCCTTTTCTCGAGTACTCCATAGATAACTATTCCACGCACTATCGCACCACAAAAGACTTGTGTAATAAAACAATAAAATCCGGCTAAACTGTTTATTTCGATGTGTCAATACCAATCTTGTTTCACGAATGTCGTTGCTTGGTGCACGAGATGTAAGTTGAAATGAATAACATGATAAGTCCGAGAAATACATTGCAAAGTCTGTATTAAATTAGCCTTTTAACATCGTAACAGTTCCAAATTTAGTAAACAAGTTACCTCAACCGATGGTAAACATTATGCAACTTGGGGATAGACGCTGCTGGTCGTACCGTACTCTATAGTTTGAGTTCTGAAGCTTTATTTTTATTACGAGGTAGTCTCTATGTATGAAAGTATGAAATAACATAGGCATGTACAAAGAATTTTATACATTTTATATGCTCGTAGGAGATTATCTGCCCGTATCACCTTTTGTATGTTCACAACATCAGTCTCCAGCCAAGCTAGATCGCTGCACGTTTTGCTATTAGTATTGTTATCATTATTACTGTTATTATTAGTCAAAAGTCAGTCAAATAGCTTTATCATGTAGCATGTCATCACATCATCTCATGTTGATTATTTTGGATAGATAAGAATAACTCTTTTTAGGAGAAAGGACAAGGAGGAACACCAATTAAAGCACAGTGGCACTCTTGCAAAAAGATTGATTGGTGCGCAATGTAGAAAAATACACTTTCCAATTTCGAGAAAGAGGCGGTTTAAAAAAATACACGGATGAAAGGTTCCGGGAAGTGTTGTTAATGGTGTATTTAGTGTAATTGAAGAGAGAGTGTGTGATATCACCTGCAAATATTTTCTTCAAGTTGTGAAAATGTTTCTGTGATTTGTTTACCGTTATTCCACTGATCGGAAGTACCATACACCATACAAAAGTTGTTGTGACAATGCATTTAACAATTTTGTGGTGAATGTGTCGAGGAAAGTGCATTTGAGTTTTGGAGCCGACCATGCCATTTATTTGGAGCTGTACTAACGTGCTAAGGACACTCTATTATTTGGAAAGTGTTTATCGTTTGATGTACAAAGAATTGAAGTAAAGTTTTGTTTATTGCGAAATTTTACATATATGACGATTCTCATCTGGTGATTTGTGGAAATCATCAGAGAAACCCGGTGTGTTAGGTTAGGTTTGCCATGAGACTTTTGAAGCCTTCATGGTTGCATCACGATGGGAATCCAATATTTTCCATTGATATTCACCCTGATGACACCAGAGTTGTTACTGGAGGCCAAGGTTGTTTTTTTACCAAATAGTTTTTTATTGGTAGTTGCCACTGTTGACTGTTGCTAAAATGTAACTATTTAATAGGAAATGATTCCGTTGGACGAGTCGTCATATGGAATATGCAACCAATTTTATCAAAGGATGAAGATCTCTCGGTGCCGAGGCTTTTATGTCAGCTGGATCATCACAATGGTATGTATTAAGTTTACTCACTTAAGATATTTTTCACCTGTCAATTTAAGTGCTTTATATAGTGTTTATTAATTGTATATCTGACAACTGACGGATGTGTTTAATAAATGTTACAGCGTGTGTGAACTGTGTTCGTTGGAGCAACTCAGGAAAATATCTATGTTCAGGGGGTGATGATCGTGTTATTATCATTTGGAAATTGGTCTCAAAATACTCAGGAAATATAAATAGTTCCACATCCTCATTTCAAAATAGTGCGTTTGGAAAAACAAACTTAGAACAATGGAAAACCTCTTCCATGGTTTCTGATTGGGAACAGGAACATTGTCTGCAGGATCCTTTCGCTGAGGTATAAATGCAACGGAAACTTTTAATTTAAAAAAATATCCCTTGTAAATGTGCGAATGGCATCAGCCATCCATGTGCAACGTAATGCATAGAATATATATATGGGGTAATGTTAACAAAGTAGTTTACCGTAAAAGGGAAATGAGATATTTAGTGATTATTGGCATTTTAAGATGGATAAATCCAAATGTGATCTAGTAACTTCGAAGTCGAAATAATTATCTATTGGCAGATGTGCAAGCCCCCACTTTTGAAACTGTATTATATGCACTCGTTGGTCGGGACATTTTCAAATATCCTTTTGTTCTAATTTGTAGTTACACGGTCAAAGTTTGGTTTTGATACTACGGATGAATGGAACAACGGAGTACCTTGAAACAAAAACTAAATAGTCAATAGAGCATTTATATATTCAAAATTTCGGTATTTTAGGACGAAAGTCACTAATGTTATATTTGGACCCATGTTACCGCTGTTGAAGTCGACTAAACCCTCATACTGGTTAATTGAGTGACCACTACCACCAGAGGGCGTAAAAGGTTTTGTTAATAGCGTTTTAACGTTATGATATATAATAGGATTAAAAACGGCTTTCGCCCCATCATATAAAGGGTTCTACATATATCGCGTATGCGGTATACCTGTGTGGGAGTTCCGCTAGTGGTAGAAATAGAAATGATTACTTTTTAAACCATAGGCTTAAAGGTGTAGGTGTTTGATAGTTCTTGGTGTTAAGTTCAAAATCATCGCTTTCCGTCACTGATTATAGAAAATAGCTCAGAAACATCTCTGTTAAAGATGCTATTTTGCCCCGTATGAGTATTACTATTTGTACTAACGATTACTATTTGTATCCGTCAGGGAACACGAATCTCCATCCCCTGGTCCTCCATTTGGTCATGGTCTCTTTGCTTTGTCACTCATTTTACAGCAGCGTACTGTGAATATTTTAGTACTTTTTTTTATAAAGAATTCATTGAATCAGCATCAAAATATCTAAGAATTAAGAACATCTAAGAATTAAGCACTCATAGCTAGCTATTATTTTGTGAACCTGAAGAATTACTTACATACAATTTTTGCAACCATGAACTACACAAATCTACTGTCGAAATTAAAAGCTTTAAAAATCAATCTGATGGCGTGACACGCTTGTCATGTTCATATCATTCAAAATTTTAAACGAATAGTCAAGGTTGTTTCTGAGATCCCTGTCGATTCCATGTGTTGTACAATAAAGTTTTATGTTGAATTTCCCATAAATAGCAAATTGTGCAAAATGTAATACTTTAACCTACCAACCCTCTGCTTATAAAATGTAGCATCTTCCCTGTAGAACCAGATGCTGCAATTTATTTTTTGAAAAATCAATATTTAAAACGTTACAACCGTGTGTATTGACTTCGTCTTTGCGATGATGCAATTTTTTGTTATTGTTTTTCTATGTATAAGGATATCTGATTTATTTTGAAATTGGACAAGGACATTCAGAGTGTCAAATATTGGTGTACTGACAGTTTTGACACCTTAACCTCTGACCTCTAACTGAAATGGGTTTTGACAATTGACAACTTAGATAATAGCTTGACAAAGTGTGGAAATGGTCTTACTAGTATATTATATTATAGTAAAGGTAATATCATCATGTGTCAAATGCCGAGAACCCTATCCAAATAGTATCAAATGTCTCAATGCTAAACAATAATGATTAGTGATGAATTTTTTCTCTCCCAAGCTAAATCCCTTGTTCAAGAAATTACTTTCAACTTTCTACCATAAGAGGGAGTCACAATTATGATATGACCATATATGTAAAACCCTTATCATTACGACGAATCAAATGTCAAAGTTGAAACCCCACGGGTTTTGGTGTCCCCCGTATTAGACAGAATAGAATGTTGTTTTAAAAAACAACATTCTTACGTCGCCCCACCTATGGGCAAAACGGGTCAACCAATCTGCATTAACTTGGTTGAATTACATACCTATCACAATATTCACTTCACAATCCCAATTCGCAATATATATCTACATTTTTAGCCAAATTTGGATAACGTGTAAGTTTGACGCCATCCATTACCACTATGGACTGTACATAAACTATAGTAACAATGGCAATAACTATGTGTCTCACTTTACCCCTAGCTCTAGTACTGGAGCAACTCGCTGGGTAACTTACACATGAAGTTTGTACCTAGGTTCAGTTGTTTTTTCTATTGTCACATTTTTGCATGAACTCATTTTTTGAGTTATCAATTTTGCTGCCCTTTTCGGTTGCCAAGGGATGATATACAGTTTTTTGCACATTTTCTTGCTCTAAAATTTACATGTCGGCAACCTATTCATTACCATAAAGCCGGAGTGTATACGATAATTTGAAATGTATCATAGCTATTTTCTATCTTCTATAGAATGCGACACTATTCATTCAGAATTACAATGAAAACAAAATATAGCTTTACTTTTAACCTATCGTCTATTGATTTCGTTGACGAATTAACGCACCCACGTTTGTAGTTTATTCAGTTAGTACGGTATTGGGTGACCCGTTGAAAGACTTCTTTTCCTACACAATTCTCAGGAAATATGTTGTCATTCTTGAAATAATAGCAAAGCATGATTTAAAACGAACAACAGTAATAAGCTATTGATTTTGATACCATCAGCAGAAAAAAAGTAAGTCATGGCTGTCTCATACATTAATTCACTGTAACTCATGATGGTATGTATGCTAGGTTTAGAATTTTATCTGTTATCTATTCAAATTCAATTCAACTCAAAAATATATCAAAAGCAAATTGTACAATTGGCGTACAAATAGTTATATAATTATATGTCGTTGGTCGTCTACTAATGAAAGGGTACCTGACTAAAGGGAAAATACAGGGTTTGATGGTAATAAAACGGATTTTGTGATTTCCCTAACAGTGTGGCGGAACTACTCATGTATTACGGTTAGACTGGTCTCCAGATGGACTATACCTAGTTTCTGCTCATGCTATGAACGCCGGAGGTCCAACTGCACAAATCATCGAACGAACGGAATGGAAAACAGACAAGGATTTCGTGGGTCATAGGAAAGCAGTAGTTTGTGTCGTATGTGCAATATAACATTTACTAAAGTAAACTATTTATGCATTTTTATTAATTTTGAATGTCATCATAAAATAAAATGATTTCTTGTTCTTAGAAATTCAATGGAAATATTATGCAGAGTGACAACAGTCGCATGAAACATTGTTGTGTCGCCCTAGGCTCTCGTGATAGGTCCGTTTCTATATGGTCAACGGCTTTGAAAAGACCTTTGGTTGTGATTAAAGACTTATTCACTAACTCTGTCATGGATCTGTCATGGTCCACATGTGGCACTGTTATGTTGGCATGCTCATGGGACGGCTCTGTAGCTGTAGCTCAATTTTCGTGGAAAGAAATTGGGAAACCGCTGTCAATCGAAGAAAAGGTAATTTAAATTTACATTGTTCTTTCTATATTTATTGTGAATGAAGTTTTCGTCGTAAAATCACTATGGCTTACACAAGAAAAAAACTTTTATTTTAGGCAAATTTCTACCATAAATTGTATGGGAAAAGTGTTGTATCTACTGACAATTGCGATATCATTCAAAATCTGGAAGTATTTTTAGCCAAAAACAACGTCATAGCAACACAGTCCGCTATTAATATGGAAAATAATATACTAGAGACTCAAAATCAAAATAAACAATCACCTCAGCCTGTGATCAAAGGTCCAACTGATAAACAAATTGAAACAAGGACAGCAGATGGGAGACGACGTATTACACCAAAGTTCCTGCTTCCTCCTACCGATGAAGATGCGCCGAAAAGGTACAGGACTTTTGTTTTTTGTACTTTGGAATATTGTAGACGCATTGCCTTTAATTATCAATATTATTCTTGTACTACTATACTATGATTGTGCAGAAAAATGCGGCACCCTATAATTTTCATACATATAGCCACACATAACAATTCAATTGGCATTGGCGGAGTTTAAACTTTATGAACATATAAATTTATGAGCTATTCTTAGAAAACGACCGCTTTTGTTCGTGCATACGGTGCATTTAGACATACAAGAAACACGTTTAAATGAAAACAAACAGCTCGATTCTTCTATTAACTTATAGTGAAAAGGGAAATCGGCCTAAATAAAATTTAAAAAATCAGTACACTTTCTGGCTTAAATCCTTGAACAAATTTTTAAAATAAATGCGGTGTTAATATTCTTGTATGAGGTTAGATTAGACTTTGAATATGAATTAGATTGTCATTAAAATTAGGCGACTCCCATTCGACCGGTTGTACCAGTCATGACAAGCACTGGATCTCATTGTCTTAATAAATTACAAGCATTTAACGAGCTGAACAAAAAGCATTCAAGGCCCGGGCTTTTTGTCCTTATTATGCTGTTATGCTTATTATGATGTTATGCAAATGCGTTGTCATAGAAATGAGTATCATTGAATGTAAAACGACTGTTCATTATTGCTAATACGATAATACAATCAATCAGTTGTTAACCATTATTTGAGGTATCATGTGACTTCTGAGAAGTAGTTTTATGACAGTATGCATGAAAATGTGTTTTACATAAAAAATACCATATTGCACCGCATTGTTCGGTTCTCGCTGGGACGATGTGAGTTAGTTCAATGCAGGTCGGTTCAGCGTAACACGACATGTATTGCTGGTTTACTGCTTTTATGATGATACTGGCAGTGACAACTGATATTCATGCATGCATCATCACTATCACAATGTTCGTATTCGTAATTCACATTATTCAACTCACACTCGCATTTTGTTAGTCACCTAAAGAGAAGCAAACCCCAATCCAGTTTTAAGCTCCACCTTTTCGTGGCATCGCGTCTTATTACGTTGCACCGATGAGATATTAGTTGGGCTTCATCTTCATGGTTTCATGGCGATTATATAGCGTAGTATGTAAGCATTACGGATGTATGTGAACAGACAAGGCATGTTTTAATACAAAAATTGCATTGATGTCTTCTTGGCGGTTCACTATCTGTGATGTAATACATACGCTCCGAGGATCTTGTTGCTAACAAATACCCTGTCTACAGTGTAGTCGGTCCGGTGGTCGGTGGTTTCAATTTGCAGTGTAGTCAGTCACGAATCAAAATGTTTCATTCAAACATTATCTTTTTGCAAGCGTTATTGACGACATTCATTAACTTTTCTCAGTAATCTCTATTCTGCAATTAAAAATCTTCAAAGTGGCCTTAAGGTAGGACATAGTGTTATTGTCATGTAATGAGAGCTAATTAGGAAAGTTAAGAAAAATTGTGCTAAAGGTAAAATGGCTCGAGCACTGGAATTTAAAAACTTAGTTTTGAGCAATATTACGAAACAACGTACAGGATTATTGATTATTGGAAAAGAGGAAGAGGATAGCAATAATAATAACAGTTGTAGCAATGACAGTATAAATAGCTATTCAAAAAAAGGAAAAGACAGGTAGGGAAAAAGCGTTTTTTTGTCAAATGTGGTTGTGTTATGAAATTAGATTTAGAAGTTAACGATTTTTTATTGATTTTTCTTTATTTCAGCGAGCAAGCCATTTTTATGCAAGTTAAGGGTAAGGAAGATGTCGTAACAAACAGTCATACGACGGCACAAGATTGGCGCAAGAGCATGGTTTCCAGCATTGAAAATGTCAAAGGTTTTACAGAAACAACGACGACAAACAATATCAAAAGTGGCAGTGATTCTGTTGGAAAGCCAGAGGACAACGTAGTAACAGCGAATGGGAATAATGAAAACAGCGATGGCAGCCATATCAGTAGTAATAATAAAAAGAGTGTAGTTACAGAACCTGCTTCCAATGACGTGGAGCCAATGGATGTAGAGACAACAGGTGTTGGAGCGTCAGATTTAAACGAAGAATCAAAATCATCCACTTCCAAGTTGGTGAATGGAAACGGCATTACACACGTAGGACTTGCCGGTGAAAGTGGAGATGACAGTACAGCAAAAGCTAATGATGCAGGTGTTGTAGGTGTAAAAGACAAAATGATAAATGGAGATATTGAAAGCAGCAAAACAGAGACTGTTGCAATGGAAACGGAAACTAAAAATAAACCTGAAAGCGTGAACGTGTCGGTGAATGGCAATTCAAGAGAAAATGACACGGGAACGACCAAAGCAAGTAATAAGGACACTAAAGCTCAAACGGAAAAGTGTGAGACTGATGATAAATGTGGTAATGGAACCATTCCCTCTGCGTCATCTTCATTGACGTCATCCACCGCTTCAAAGAAAGAACCATCTCCAACTGTTGTTCCGTCCGGTAGTTCTGGTAGTGGAACCGCCTCCCTGATTGCAGTACGGAAGAAAAGTAAACATGTTCCAGAGGAAACCCCAAAGCCGCCAAAGAAAGTTAAACTATTGACTCCAGGTTTGTCGTCTACAGAAACGGATAACTCAAAGATTCCTCATATTCAATCGCCTGCATCTACCTCAATAATCGGTGCAAGCTCCTTGGTACTTGGACCTTCTCAAAGACCTGGGATTTCTGCACCGACTCCATCAAGAATTGAATCGACTAAATTACATCACCATCGCTTGCCCTCGATGAAAATTGAAACGGTGTTGAATATGCAGGTTAACTTGCGCCCGGAATGCAGCTACTCCCTTCAAGTTACCAACCACTTTAAGCGTCCTGATGGAGTTTGCCATCAGTTGGTTTGCTGTCATTCTAGCACCTCGCTCAATGGTCTGGAATGGACAATGTGTACTGATGCTCCAATTTGTGGTGTGACGGGAGACATGCACAGAATTATAATGGTGTGCGAAAATTCAACTGCGCATGTGCTAGACATTAAAGGACGTTATGCTTTTCCTCCAATGATGTTATCCGGTCAACCAAGCAAGACTGTACTAAGTGGACCATTTTATGTAGTTGTGACAACCAAAGCAATTATCCATGTATGGAACATCCATACAAAAAGCGTTGTTCTTAAATCGGAATCCCTTCTCCATTTACTTACACAGACTGACTGCGAAAAAGGTAAAAAGTCTCAATTTTTTAATCCTTGATGTAACTAAATTCCTTGTAATCATAATGATTTGAATTTACTTGTGTGTTGAATAGATCGCGCTCTGGATATTTCTCGAATCCAAGTGGCTGCTGGCGGCCTGCCAATAATAGTACTCAACACGGGAAGAACATTTATGTATAGCGCCGACCTTACCACTTGGTACTTTTATACATTTACACTAGTAAAATGCATTATTCCTGCGCAGTGTTACTCAGATATGTTGTCACAATATATGCAAATTATGAAATACTTTGTTGATTACTTATGTTTATGAAGGCTCCTTTTGTCCGATCCTCGTGGGCTTGTCTCCTCACCTATTATGTCCAGCCAATACGACCAGTCTTTATCCAATAGAATGATGCTGTTCACTGGAGATGGGAGACTCAGGAGTAAACCAGAACCAGCAATTGTATCGCACATTAAGTTGAAATTAGCCACAAATACAGAAATTAAAAATCCTGACGGAATAAAGCAATGGCTGATCGCCTTAGCCAAGTCACTTGCAACTCATGGATTGGAAAAGGAATTACATCAGTTGTGCGAAGATCTCGTAGGACCTACCCACTCTGCGGCTAGGTTCACTACAAAGTGGGTCCCGAAAATTATTGTAAGTTTTTAGCTGTGATACCATTCGACTTAAATATTATTTAATGATTAAATACTATTTATTTAGTATATTAAACTGATGTCTTGATCCATACAGGGTGTCATAGACAAAAGGGCACTTTTGAGGCAAATTTTGACCCTCCTTTTGGAAGATTTAAAATATCAAGATTTGTATAGTGAATTCGATGAAATGCTGAGGGAGGCGGAGAGTCAGAGTGAAAACGAAATACTAAGTACACCAGTCCTGCCAAGTAACTCAACGTCGGCTTCCTGATAAAGGGAAGTTTAGACAAACTAATTGCCTGGAAGCTTTTGGTTTTCCCTTTCCACAATTCGCAAAGATTGGGAAACTGTTCAAAATGTGATAATAGAATAGGACTAGTACTATACAAATTAAATTACACTTAATTTTTCCGAAGTTTTTAATCAACTTTTATAAAGTACAACTTTTATTGAGCATGGGATTTCATGAAATTGTTTATTTAAATTAGTAAGTAGCAGTGCATCAGTTGCCTTTGTTGCATCTCCATTCCCCATCTGCTTTATTGTGGGGTATTTGCGTACTATGTACATTTTTGTCCAATCAGTCTACCGTGTAACACCTCACCACCATACATTTTTAATGACTTGACACACATAGTAAACTACGGATAAATTTACAAGTCCTCGCAAACAGCAGTAAATGCGGAGAATGTATGCCACTTGCTCCAAGATTAAACACGATAAAGACAGCAGATAACAAATATTGTTCTCATTCTTTTCAGTATATCTCACTAATTAAGTGATTAATTATTTTCTTTAATCCTATATGTGTTATTATATGTTCATAGTTCATTTCACTTTTGAAATCATGACCAGTCGCTAACATTTAATTATTAAATTCCTTACATAATTTATTTGTCGCATCACTTGTTTTGTTGAGAATCGATTTTACTTCCTGTAATTAACTACCGTATGATACGATGTCATTGAATACAAAATCATAACATTTGTGAATTCTTTAATATTCTATACGAATCATCATATGGTAACTTATAAGTTTGTATTCGTTGAAGCAATATATCAAGACAACAATTAAATATAAATTATTGTTTGATTTAATATACTATAATTACAACACGAGAAGAACTGATGGAGATACAATTAAATAATAAGTGATAAATAAAAGAAAGAAACCTAGTTTTGATGAAGCCAAGTAAACTTAAATTTTAAAAAATCGTTTAAACTTTTAATACAGACGTAGTTAATACATGTCTTATTTCTTGTCAACGTAACGGCGTTATAAATAAGCAAACGACTACTTCTGGCCTATAACAGTTTACAATTATTAACTATATACACACCGTAACAGAAATAAACGTCTGTTATAATCAAAGTTTAGCTTGTATTCGGAATTCTAATTTGTACTGATTTCTGCTTGAAAGGAAACAAGTAAAAGCAATTACGAAGCACTTTTAGTAAAAGTTCTCCCAATGGTAGTATCGGTCAGTGTTGGTAAAATGCTGAAACTCATTGTATCAATCCGGCAATTTCAACTTTTAACGATGTTTAACATTATCGCTATGGGCGTGGGCATGAAAGGTAAAGAAGTCTATTTTCTCCCAAGTAGTCCATTATTTGTAAGGGTGAACAGTTAACAATGTTAGAAACAAAAAACGTATATGTATTTTAAATGAAAATGTAGGAACAGTAGAATATTATTTATACTTGTATAGGTACAGTATATCTGAGCATCTTTGTTAGAATGCTTGGGGAAAAGTGAGAAAATGTGTCTGTTGTGTAACACAAAAAAACATTCAGGTATTTTCCGGTCAAATTTCGTATTTATTTGTTTTAAGAATTTGTTTACACATTGCACTGTGGTTTAAAAACAAATCTTCCTTCTTTTATATGGTCTCGTTCTAAGTACTTCTAAAACACTCTTTTGATCGTAAAACTTATTACGCGCAGATTTTGTATTCGAGCGAAAAACTCATAAACGAGCATTCATAATTACCTAAACATGCCCTTGCCTCTTCTCAATTAACCATAAACATTAAACTGTAATATTTATACCATGATGCCATGAATCTCTTGATTTCTCATGAAATTTCGACACCATCATGGTAAACACACACCTTCTTTCGACAAATTCCCTCGCCTTTCCTTCTAGAATTTTTTCTCAGGCATTTATAACCGCCAATCTATGTAACAGTAATTACTGTGTGCTGCTGTTGTGTCATACAAATGACCATAAGTTCAAAAACATGTTTCATTAGTTCAATATCGTTACACCAAGAAGCAGTCTTCTGTATAGGAAACATTTGGATATAGTAAAAAAAGGTGAACCAAATAAAATCACAAATTTACCGTTTGTACATATACATATTTCCGGAATCCCAAAAGTGAATTTAGTGCGTAGTCAGCAATAATTCCATTTTATGTTAATCAATTAGTAAAAAAATCAGTATGCAGATTAAGACGTTTAATATTCCTTACGTCGTTGTCCAGCTCATTTACTTTACACTGCTTTAATACAATATCTTGATACACACAAAATTCTGCTGTCTGCTGGTGCCAATTAGCTACTTTCATATTTTAGCTGAAAATATAATGATAACTGAAGAATACGCGAAAATTCATTTGAAGAACGGAAACGATTGAATTCCATTTGTCCGCTTGCCATATCATATTTTGGAAGGCGGTATTACAAAGCGCTAAGCGTTCATAAATCACATTCTTTTTAAAGCATGCTCGACTTTACTTTTCAGCAGAAAGCCCGTCACCCGTACAATAAACTTTTAAAATGGCTCACGCAATACTAGCGTTATAATAGTTATACGAGCCAGATCCTCATTTCCCAGTGCCAATACAGCAACTGCATCCCAAAGCAAAATTGAAAGTTCTATTCGATTCTATTCTATTCGAGTAGCACCCCAGCATTTGAACGTGTGCTCAATTGTCAATTGTGTAAGACCATCCCATTAGCTCGAAAAGCTCAGTTATTCAGTTTTAGCATGTGTACCTTTCGCACTTCATACGGATGTGTTCCTCCGTTTTATGATGTACTCGTCCGCACTGCACAGAAATTATCCAAGGCTTGGCTTTTGGCTTGCCAGTAGTGTAAGCATCCCAAATCTCTCTGGTGTGTAGGTATTTTGGCCAACTTGTAGCTTGCGCTTGCAGTAAAAACACGTACCTAATCATTATGAGTATTAGGAAAATCATTGCAAGTGGATGGATAGATGAATGGTTTCATAATATATGCAGCAGCAAGATCTGAGGAGATGCAAGAATCGTAGGCCTGAGTGAGTAGAAAATAACAATAAAAATAATAATAATAATATGCATTCTCTCGCATGGATTATTGAAAAAAGCATAGAATATTGTGTACAATGTACGATATACAAAGTATAACATTTATTATCATCAGCATCACATACCCATTTACAACAAAACAATAGCTGTAATCTGGTATGTTGCTTACTACTACACGGCAAAACACGAGCAGAAGTGCAAAGGGAAACTGTAGACGGATTTTTAAAAAAATAACTTGATTGGAAAGGTTGGCCAGATTTTTTTATAATTAAGTGCAAATATTTTTTTTAATTGTTTTATGCAATGTTTATGTAATTGGTTGGGCAATTTTAATGTGCTGGTTATTTGTTTATAAGTTTTTGTTTATGATGTGCCAGTATATATAGTGTAGACGCTTTTTTTAATGTGACAATAATTGGTAACATGTCTAACCAGGACAACCTTTTCAGTGCAACGGTGGTTTGGTTGGTGGTGGAGAATCGGTGTCGCTGGCGGTGCATTGTTAGATAAGAATGAGGATGAAGAGGAGACAAGGGAGGAGAAAGAAAACAAAAGAGTAAGGAAATGAGGAGACGGAAGAGGAGTGGGTCTGGGATTGTTGATGGCAGTGGCAGTGGGTGCGTTACAAAATCGATGGGTTGCACTTGCTGTCAACGGCGATGATGAGATGCGAACTTGTTGTGATGTGACGTGCGATGTGGTTTTATACAAAAATCGATATCAATGCTGCCCTTTAACTCACACAGTCAACAGTCAGTACTAGGATTATGTTGCCGTGACCGAGCGTTGCATCGCCCGATGAAACACTTAAGCCTTTAATAAGGGTTACTTTAAAAAGGTACTTTTTTAGGTGTTGCATTCGCCGAGTACGAGATATATTTTTCAAGATATTTGCACTTGCCCTGAATGTAATACTTCCC
>JAHZNE010003971.1:0-39986 GCA_027744055.1 Callyntrura sp. NNG-2020
ATAATAATAATGGTGTAACAATACGGCACATACGTATTTCACAAACCATTTTTATGATTGCTTTTTATCATCCATTAGTACAAAAATCGTACATTCCCGAGAGTTCTGAAAAGAGAAAGCCATCAACGCGTCCATCAAACATTTCCGTTCACTTTCGTCTTTCACTCATTTCTCTTCGTGTCTCAAAACCAGTATCTTTCCATCGCGACTCCGTCGCGCCACCGACAATCACACGTGGCAAGAAACGGTGAAAATAAACGAACCATCGTTTTTCTAGAGAGAAACGAAAGGAGGAATTTTTTTGGAGCTCACGTAGTTGCCTACGTGTATATTTTATTCGGGGACTTTTTCACGCCAGCAATTCCGACTTTCTATTACTTTCATCTTTCCACGTCGCCGCCGGAATGTAAGGGGCACATTTTGAGGAAAGGAATTTATAATGTGTTATTACAAGGTAATCTGTATGACAAGAAAAAAAATCATGTTGCGTGTTGCGTGCATGTCAATCCTTATGTTACGCACCTTTTTCGACACGTAGATAAGATGTATAACGAGGTAAATTTTTTCCCAAGGTTTATGATCGTAAAAACGGAAATTGGTGTCAAAATGATAAAGTGGACAAAGACGAGGAAATGGGCCTATAATTGTTAGCTAAGTTACAACGATGAAGCCAGACACAGTAAATTAAAGCTTGTGTAGCGAATTTTTCATGTTGCTGTCAACAATTTATGCCCGTCTTATTTAGTACATGTAGCTCAAATTTTATTCTCAAAGCTAAGATACAACAAATAATATTTAAAAGGAAGGAAAATCATATTTTACATTATGCTTTAATAATTTTTGTTTTCTTTTGTACATCGATTATTTAAATTAGGAATATTGTTGTATTGTACATGTTTAAAGTTTCCTTCGGCTCCCTCCCACAGTCTGTTGAAACCTTTGGGCGAACGGCATATTAAAAGGATTATTACTGGCGAAGAAAGACGCTTGCGGAGCCTGCCATGGAAGGGCGAACAAATTGGGAAGTGGTGCTAAATTTCCTGGAGGTGCTACAGACCCTGGATTTTGAGGCGAATTTCCATTTTCAGGCTGCTGTGGCGCTTCCGGTTGTTTTGCACCCTTAACATTTGGAGGTTGTTGTGACCCTTCAGACTCTTGCGAAGACCTAGATAACTGCTTGCCTGAACTCTGCTTCTTAGAATTTTCTTCTTGTTTCTTATTTTTAGAAATCGGCTTCTTTGTTGTTTTAATTGTCTCCACTTTTCCCTGAATTTGTTTGTTGCTGTTGACAGAAGCTGAACGACTTCTGGTAGCGCCTAAATTGATGCCAAAAGGCTGTCCATAGGACTCGTAAAAACTGTTGAAGTTCTGCCAATTTGAACTAGAACTCCTTTCTGTCCCATTGCCCTTTTCATTGTCGTGCTGATATGAATAAGAGCTACTACTGCTATTTCGGAAACTGGATGATTTCCCCCAAGATCTGGGCGAAGTCGAGGAAGGGGCAACTGTGGAACTTGTGGGGCGAATATTCTTACGGTCTTGCTTAATTCCTGCACTATTTGATACAGAATTGACCTTTTTTGTGACTGTTATACTGGGAGCGGCTGTGGAAGTGGAAATACCCTGAGGCTCTACTGTGGTCACCTCTAAACTGCTATTATAAGCTTGGGAATTTGTATCTGTGGCCGCAAGTACAAATGTCATGGCTATATTTATCAATGCTAAATAATATCCTGCCATTGTACTTGAGGGAGGTAGAGGGATTTACAAATCTTTGTAAAAATATTGAGAAACAACTGTCAGGAGCCCATGTTGGTGCAAGCAACGTTCAGTTGGATCTGATTAGAGGCTTGTGCAGAACCTAAGAATTACAACTACTGTTCGTACTTTGTTTTAACGATAATCTATGTGCGTCAACAATTTCCTTTGTCTCTTAATTATATCTGCAGCCAAAAACCATTAATCATATCAATTAAAGACACAGACATAACTCTCATCAACCAATAAATTTACCTCGTTAATTGGACTTGGGCGTGACAAAGATTGGCAAAAAAAGACACCACTGAAAAATTAATCGTCTTCAGAGAAGTAATAGAGCTGATGTCAATAAAATTTATCCTGCATTCCAATATTAATTACATTTTTGCGCAGTTAGTATTTCTCATGCTGGCGAGACAATGAAATACCAAAGCACCGCTGAACCTCTGTCTTTTCTTGTCAATGATCAAAACTCTTTGACGACATGTCGCAGTTTCTGTTTTATGGCTTCTGCAAAGCGATAACAGGAGTTACATCCGCTCTTTTTGTCACGCAGACGTGTTTTTATTGCGGATGCCTAAATTGACAAGGATTTCTTTTATTACTTCATAACGGCATTATTATTACCGGCAAAAAAAGAATCCGAATGTTTTATGATTGACATCATTCAAGTATTAACGTCACGTCCGTTGTGCGTCAAGCACCGATTAACAGGAACACGTGATGTGTTCGTGACGTTTTGCTCAAAATTGGTATGAACCTTCGTAATTTTATGGTTAGACCGAACCTTTTTTAATTTATACAATTTTTCATTAAAATTAGTTAAAATAACTAAAAATAGGACAAGGCTGGCTTTCTCGATAAATTTTGTTAAATACATGTAGGCATTATGAGTTGTTTTCATCTGCATCAAAAACTTGTCGTGAGGGTGTCACGGATGCAATTTAGACTATTTAATGTACTAACAGTCAGATTAGATAATGCTGAAATAGGAAAAGTACACTGCTTTTTGAAAGTGGATATATACCGCCAAGTGCCTGTACTAATTTAAATCAACAAACGATGTTCCATGCAAAAAAGAGGCGCCATAAAATAATATTACACCATATTACTAATTGCAAGGATGATATCTCTCGTCACAGGGAAAATCATTTATCGAATTAGTAATTACCCGATTTATTCTAGTATGCGACTTAATTACCCTTACTCTTTTCTGGCTGCGCTTCTAATCTTTAAAATTTCACTGCTGCTGCTGTGCTACCGCGACCATAATAAATTAATTTGCTGCCGACCTGCATAAAAAACATAAATATTCCTGTCATGCCAACTTTTCCTTGCCGTTTGAGCCAGCAGCAGCCTTGAGAGAGAAAGAAGAAGAAAAAACTTTTAATCCACAAGCAATATCAAACAAAAATCAGATACCGCCGCCACCAGCCTAAATGTTCGTCGCCAAATACAAAACGATATTAAAGGACGCTGATGGGAAAACCCCCTAGACACTAGATGTGGGAAATCTCAATAAAGCCTTGATGCACAGTGCACACTACATCATTCATCAGTTTAGATTTATAGGAAATATTGTATATTAATTATATATATTACACACCCGTACTTTATAAACATGTAGGCATTTTTATTATTGTATCCCGTTGTTTGGTACACTTTTTTATTTTTGCTATACTTTCATCTCTCTCTCTTTCTCAATATACTACATGCCTGCAACCTCTGAAGAAGTCAAGTCATTTTCCCCTTCTTGTGCATTCCAGATGCATCTAAGCTGTTTCAAAGTGGAAAAGTTTTGCAATAAAGAATTCAGGACAAACTATTTTCCCCTGTTAGATCCTCCTTTTAAATACTACACAGCTACTGCAAAGAATGTTACTAACCCGAAACAAAAAAAAATGGAGGAGTATCTGAATCTCTCTGTGGCATCGTGACAAGAACGAACAACAAGGAATCAGGGTAATATAGTTTCAAGTAAATAAAATATACCAACAACAGCACAAAAACTAACAAAAACCCCGAAACTTGCATAACTTTAAGGGTGGGCGAACCAGCAAACTGGATAGAAGAAGAAGAAAAAAGTATTTTAGTCTGGGTAAACTTACATATTTCAAAATGTAGCTGTAAGTAAAATATGAGCATAGTACAGGTACACGGATAAAATAAAGTGAAAATGCACAGGCAAAACAAATTCACTGAAATAATCCTGCAGATGAACATGAAGGAGAAAAAAGAGCTTAGGAGAAAAAAAACTTTCATGGTACCCAACATTTTCTCCAAGTTTAGTAATACCCTGGTAATGTGCAACGCTCCACAAATCATCATTCCTTACTTTGCTCAGGAGAAGAAAAAAAACGTTGTCCCAATGATCCTATCATTTCTTATTACGATCGGGTAAGGAGACAGTAGTAGACGTAGTTACCTATACGCCAAACTGACGAGGCTCCAGTTGTTCATTTTGAGCTATCAGCAATTTCCTGATAAGTCAGATAAATATATGCAATGCATCTGCCAATAGATTCATGCTTTCGTAACTGAAGCAAAACTAGAGACGAGTTGCTGCTGGATGGAACAGAGAAAAAATTGACAGCAATGATGAATAACCATGAAAGGAGGAACAAATAGTTTTCGGAACGACTGATCCACAGTTAAACACATGCCAGTTGTTACATATTTACAACAGCGAAGAAGTACAGTTTTATTGGAAAAATTTATTTAGATATACGATGGCCGTGGCCCTAATATACGGTGGGGTACTGTAAATCTCAAGGAGTACCTATTACCAATACATGTACAGATGAATTCCGAGTAACTATATGGAAATGTCAACTTATTGAAATTTAAGAGTTTCCTATAAACGAATATGGTTCGATATGAATAAAGCTTAACAGAAATGGCCTTTGTTGAAAGCAAGAACATAAGCAAGCAAGCTTGATGGACAGTTTACAAAAGGCATATAAAAGGTTTTCAAAAAAGTTTGTAACTTACAGGGGGTCATCCTTGCTAACAATAAAGACGTAGTCGTGTTGTGGTTTTTTGGAAAGCAGAGTATTCTTTGGCACGTTAGTTTCTCCATTTCCGTTTATACGCTCATTTTTCCCGTCATCAATTCCATTATTCAAACTATTCTCCTTCCCAACAGCTGGACTACTTTTGGGAACGTCATCATTAGTAGTATAATTTCTGCTGTCACCGCTAGAAATAGGAGTAATCATTGTCACTACAGCATTGTCATCGCTTCTTGCCGATTTATCAAGTTTCGGCAGTTCCCCGCTACCGGGTTTCTCGTTGGGGGCAGGTTTCCCTGTTTCTTCCTTTTGTTTATCTGACGAGGACAACGGTAACTGCATTGTTTGCGTTGGTTCGTTGTGTTCTGTGGGAGCAACAACAACAGATTCTCCAACGAGACCGGTGGTGCTAACAACACCATCTTTGCCACCAGCAGCCATGGCTTTCTCCGCTCCGTTTTTTTGTTGCTGATGATGCTTCTGCTGCTGCTGCTGCCCCAAAGTTTCTTGTTCCTGCATCTTGCCTGCTTTCGTATTCTGCTCATAGGCACATTTATCAGCAGAAATCAGGCAACGGCAAAAGTAACACGATTTCTGCCTCAACCCGAGATTCTCCGCTGCAGTTATTCTCTTTCCGCTTTTCCTCTCTTTTTATTCCGCTAATGATTGTAATTCCTGTATTTACGTCGAATTCACAGAAAGATAGCTAAAATAACACATAAACAAACAACCTACACACATTATTTATTAGCTATCGTCCACCTACAAACATTTACACCAATAACACACTCTGCTCATACGCATAGATTTGTTGGTCAGTAAACCTAAAATAAACGTACGCTTTCACCTTCTTTCATTTTTTGTTCGGAAAACTCGCAACGCCACTATATAAACAGTCATTCCCACTGTACCGTCAAAACACCGACACTAACAAGTACTTATGGTTATTGTCTAGCTGTACTTACTTTCTTGTTACGACTGCTATTACAGTATATTACATTGCAACACCGGTCCACAGACTCTAGCGTTGTCTTGTGTGTAAAAACTATTCTGGCTGATGTCGCCGACGTCACAACTTTCATTTCCGATAGCAATAATAATAATATAATGATAACAAGAAGAGTCCCCGAAAAAAGGACAGAGTTGCCCTATAGGAACACCACTGGCAACGGCACAACGCTGCTACGCCTAGTTTGCAGTTCTAGTACCCGCTGTTGTCAACGCCGTCAGCATATTGCTCCAAGTATTATTTTTTAGTTACACGGAACGCTACCGAGCCAGAAAAAAGTATTTTTCAACTCGAACAAAAAATATTCTGTTTTTCTTCTTCTCCAAATATATTATTATTACAAGAAACCAATTTCCTATGTCTACTTTCTGCGTGTGTTCTCAATTCACACTCATTCATTCACTGGCACTGCAACTCTGATTTTTTTCCTGTTACATCACAACTTGTAGTCCGAGTCGTCGACATTGTCCATAGCGATGCTCACTGCAGCTCTCTAAAAAGTAGATCTCTACTTTTGACTTTACAAGGAAAAAATCGTCTTGTCCTTTCTTCCGTCTCTCTGGCACACAGACAGAGGAAAAGTTTTGGCTAGAGAGGAGAGGGAGAAAGAGAGAGAGAGAAAATGGAAAGTACGTCTGGTAATGTTTTTTGGACGTTACCACTCATTCTTCTTCTTCTTCCATCTTCGTTCGTTTCCCCTTCTTTACATTTTTACAACCGACGGTTTAAGGGTCGAAGTCGAGAAGGAAAATGAAAACGGAGAGGTTTATAATTGATATAAATTTCTTCCGTTTGCCCGCTGACTGTTGACACCAGAAAAGCAGCAGTTATTCCTACTACTCCTACTACTTTCACATATTCTACTCTACACTGATGCACTGCTGATAATAAAGAGACAAGGGAACTCTGAAAGAAAACGCGGACTACTTTTATTCAGTGTAAAATATTGCATGCGTACCCGCTAAGAATGATGAAGACGAATACGACGGTGATAAAAAGTTTTATTTTTACTGGAAAATTTTATGCAATTTTTTTCATACAAAGAGTCACTCGTGCAGCAGCTCTCAGCTAAAACGTGATATATTGTTAAAACTTTGATAAAAATTCTTCCTTTGTACTTCACTTGCTATGTTTGCTTTATTTTCTTTTATGTATCGAAGGGGAAAGTGGCAAGAGAGGTAATTTATAAAAGTAACAATAACAGTGTGTCTACCTATGCACCATTTTTTTGTAGAGCACAGAGCAAGAACCAAAGAGAAAATGCACCGAGCTGCATTCACTATTACTTTTTTTCTTCCCTTTTACGCTCTCCGCTGTCTGATAAGAACTAGTTTAGAACTTGAACTGTTTCTGTGTCTACAACTTCACACACACTAGGCCACCAATAACAGGGTATAGCAAGATCCTTTGAAAAGATAAGTACAAGAGATGCATTCTCTGTCTTTCTACGTGTCGTTTGTGTAAGGATTTAAAACTGTTGCTCCACCACCACTGCAAAACCCTACTTGCCTTTTTTCGTACACGCAAATAAAAATCGTTATGACACTTGCCAAGAAAAAAATTAAAAGTCATACATACACAGGCTGCTACTGCGGCTCTCTCTGTTTGCATTTTACAACAATAATACCATTAGAAATGCTACAAAGTCTAAAGTAAGATAACATATTACAAACACAAGAGTGGGTTCAAAGTTGACAGGGTTTGCGCTGCTCTACTGCGCCAGCAATGCTAGCATAGTCATATTTTTCGATGGAATAATAATAATCATCATCATCATTCAACGTCGGTCGGTTAAAAGTGCTCAAAGGGAAATTTTGAATAAGGTACAAGGAGAGGGGGCTAACAATGCAGGACTTAACGAACAAGTTGGGTGTCCCACATCAAAACTTTCTCCGGGACAACGTTGCTGTGTACACAGTCATACTGCTGATAAGTCATAGCGCACTGTTGTTTTTTCAGGAGCGTCCGAGTGAAGAATGGAATGATAGAGTGAAGATGATCCTTTAGTGAAATGAAATGAATAATGAGAATAATATTATTACAAAAGTTTAAATGGGACAAGAAGATGGGACAAAGAAAGATGAAGGCAGCGGGGGAAAAAATGGCGGATGTACAGTCGTTGTTGTTGTTGTTGGTATTGTTCCATTTTCTCCTTCCCATTTTCCTGTGAATCAAGCAGAAAAAAGACAATAAGTGTTTTGTCTCATCATTTATTATTATTGCCAGCACCATAGCTCTACTACAGTGACTACTTAGTTATTTTGGAGAAATGTGGGCGCCCAGTGCTGCTGCGATAACTTGAAACAAAAGCAGCAACACCACTACAACTGGTGATGGTAGTACTAAAAACTGGCAGTTGGTACTATATACCTAGATAATCTATGTGTACGATATGATAATAAAGTTATATCGTTGAAATTCCATCCATTAACATTATTCACTACTACTGCTGCTGTGCTACATCCTGCTACTCCTACCACTGCTTTTTCCTCGAGGTTTGCTCTATTGCAAAAAAGAAGAATGAAAAATTTCATGTTGGCATAATATATTAGACTATTTTACCTACCATTAAACTAAACATAATAAAAAATAAAACTTTTTCCTCGTCTCCTTCTCGGGATAATACGCTCCTAATAAAATGTTACTCAAGTAATTTTTCATAGTTTGGAGACGTCTACCTACCAAGCTGCACGGTGTATTATATGGCAACAGGGAATAGATACATTTATGATCGCAGTAGTTTGAGGAACGGCAAAAGGAAATTTTTCCATTTTATTTTTTCTTGTTGGCAAGTTACCGAGAAAGACGCTATGTACCACAGCGTGTAATAGTAGTAAATATACGTAGTAGCTGTAGCAGCAGGCATATACAGTAGTATCCTCATGTCATGAAAAATTTGCAAAGTAGTCATCTTTCTTTTAAAGAGACTAAAACTATGTGACATAAAAATAATGTGATAACACGCTGCATACTGCACCCTACCTACACCCATATACTACATAAATATTTAACTGCATAGTAAAATATGAGAATCAGAGTATAATATCATCCTACTCACACTGTAAACAACCGATGGAATTGGTCTCATATCATTTTTAAAGCTCACACAGTCACAATCGTAATACTGATGATAGTCGCAAAAAATTAGATGGCTTCAAGACAAATTAAATGCCAACATGCTCGTCTCTCCATTTTTCAACAAGGAAGAATCGAATGGAAAGAATTAACAACGCACATATGCATGCATGCGCGCACACACACATACACACACCCCACCGACGTGTCCATCCCATTCGACAGTCAAAATAGCACTACCTCCACCGCCGCCGCCACAAGTAGAAATTTATTTCCGGCCTGTGCATACACAAACAGACAAGCGTAACTAATTTCATTTACTGCATCTACAAACGTTTCCCATATACCATTTTTTGTTGAAAAACGGGTTTTATTTTTCATAATGTTGTTTTTAAAAAGAAAAACGGAAAATTTGTTGTGAGGGATGGCTGCTGAGAAGATGAGGGTTACACACAGTGCACTTGTATGCAACTAATCATAAGAAGGGGGAAAATGGTACGTATCTTGCCGAGAAAAGCAAATTGACATTCAAAAAAGATTAAATTTTATCATCTTTTGGAATAGCGGCGAGCAGATGGATTTTTTCACGATTGCATTTCTACGTTTTGTGTCATTTTGTGACACAAGGGAATGGCGAGGGCGGTGCAGCGGCAGCAGCAGCAGCAGCGTTGGTAAAAGTAACAAGTTAATTCTTTTACGGGAAAAGTTGAATGGTTCATCATCACTTGAAAAAGAGCGAAGTTATTATTATGCGACCTTACATTTATGCACGTAATAGTGTGTGAGTGCATGCTGCTTAAATCATTTTGTAGGAGCAGCTGCACTTAATGCTGCGGCTTACACTGCCTGCCTTTGAAACATAAAAAAGGTTAAAACTTTTTAGTAAACATGTTATTATTATTATTATGGCGACTATTACAGTCAGCCATTAAACTATCAAGTGTGGGTGGAAGGACGTAGAATTAAAGAGCATTACATAACGTCTGCAATCAAAAAGTGCATTTTTTAATCGTCATCCTTGTACACATGAATGCACTTGGTAATAAAAAAAACTGCAAATTATTTATTTTTTATCATTCAACTTGAATGTTTTGCTACGATGCGATGGTAGGCGCTAGGCAGCGTGGTAGTGGTAGTTGTAGTAGACAAAGTAGAACGAAATTCATGATAACAAAACAGCTTTAAAAGAATATCTCTCCATCATTGTCGTGTCGTGATACGATGGGTTGTGTTGTGTTTGTGTGTGTGTGCAGAAGTGCATATTATATATACTGTGCGCTTATATGTACAGAAAATAACATAAATATTTTTGGCACATAGTCAATTGGCTGGCAACATCTTGCTACAATTAGAAGAAGAGGAGATGATGATGAAGAAGAAGGATAGAAGACAGAGCGTATATTATAGTAACAATATGGTCCAAATACAAAATCGCAATATGCAAATATGTAATAAAAAATGTAATGGTTTCTCATTTGTAAAGAAAAAAATTTGTGTGTGAGTCTCTATCTGTTTCTACTGGGAAACGCTTGAAGACAGTGACGGTGGGGTAACTTCAGAGAGTTCAAATTGAATTGTTTGAGTTATAGCTCCACTCCTTCATAATGTTGACTCTTCTTCGAATAAAAATACGCAAAATCATGACGTTTGGCACAGGGGCCGTAGAACATTTTCTGTCAAACAATGTGATTTCTAACATGCCATTTTTCATTTACATTTATCATTTATTTCCCATTTACTACATTTTAGGGATACTTCACTCTTTTTTGTGTTGCTGTCAAACTTGGTTATAGAGGTCAGGTCGACCACAGGCACACCTTTGACAGCGGTGATTATAGCTCTGTAGGGCGAATACGAATCAGTATATAACAACAACTACTGGCAGTAGTTTCATGTCAGATGACAAAATTATAATTTAAAATGTGCCGCCGTTTTGTTACAAGCCACTATAAAGAGACTGCATGCCACCGTCAAGATAGACGAAACGTCGTTGGTGCAGAGTTAATGGTATTGACTGCAGTCTTTACCTACTATGCCCTATGTAGTTTGGCATTTCTTGCCAAAAAATCACGACAACATCCTCCGTCCCCCATCGCCACTTTTTCTTCCTTTTGCCGTTTCACATTTCATTAAAAGCGTATCAAAAGTCTTTTCCTTTATCTCCTGTCATGTCAGGGAAAGAGAGACAGACAGAAAGGGCTACACGAAGGTTGAGGACTAACCTAATAGTGACAGAAGTTTTCCCACAGAGAAAGTGCAAAAGCACAAATAAGATAGAACTGAAGGGGTTTCCTGTGCACAGTCATACATTCGTGGAGACAAAGTAAAATAAACGTATTTACACAGAGAATCCGGGCATTTCTCCAATTGATCAACGAAAGGGGCACATTCACAAATGCAGGCTACCTTGTACAACGGAGGTCGTTCTGACTAACAGCTATTTACAAGTACTTACTTTTGTTTTGTAGCAACAGGAATGGTTTTTATTATTGATGGAATACCATTTTAACACTACACGATGCACAACTACACACTCCAACAATTTCACAGCTTTGCTCTTTTTGATTTTTAGATATTTACATAATTACTGGCAGGAGCACCAACAACATTTCAGTGAGAAACCCAAAAACGACAAAAGCAGAAAAACACGAAACTGTAAACAAACCTATATGGAGTATTGAATAGTGATAAAGGACAAAAGTCATCAAAACTCAAAACGCGTAGGTATGCATCCGCTGAGTTTACATTTTCTGGAACACTGAATAATGTAGAGTGAGTTTCTAAACTTATAATTTATGGTCGTTTTTGTTTTCATAGTCTTGAGTAACAGCACCAGCGAATGAGACCAGTATAGTATAGTGATATGGAAATAATTGGAACGTCGTTCATGTGGTAGGTCCTATCCCTAATTTTAAAGGCTGCAGAGTAAGTGAGAACGACAGTGAGACGCGTTCCACTGACAGATATGGTGACGGTGACTGACTAAAAGTAAATACGATGAAAGATGAGAGTGTGTGGCGAGGCGAGAACATCAACTATATTAACTATTCGGTCAAATGTCGAAGTGAAGCAGAGCGGTTAGTAAAAAATAACAGTTTTTAAATGTTTACGGACACGCTTGTATAGGGATAAAAGCAGACAGATTGGGGAAAATGTCTAGTAGTGGTAGGCATACATAAGAGATCCGCTGTAGGATCATCTTTTTCTTTATTACTGTTGCTGCTGTGATTTGTGATGAAGATACAGAGCTGGGAAGACTACCGGTGTCTTGTAAACGGACACCGCACTAATTCCCCATAGCACCGGGCACCAACCTACATGAGGGTACCAGAGTTGGATACTCCTTAAATGCTAATGTAGGCCCTTAAATCTCCAGACAAGTAACACCTTCCATGGTATACTGAAATGCTTAAATTCGCAAGTTCCGGAATACGGGATATGGGCTAAATAAGGACCTGGTGTACTGTCCAGCTCTGTTGTGATAGTAAGTATTATCGCTCGCCCTTAAACGTTAATAGACGTCTGTTATATGGCACACATGCATGACACTGCTTGTGATGTTTCGTCAGGGTGTTTCGTGACAGTAGAGATGTGAAGACATCAAACAATTTGCTAATTGCTCTTATTATTTGCATAGCATAGAACCAGTATCAACTAAACAAGTTGCGTATTTAGTAAAGCACGACGTAATGTCTAACGGACAGAACTGCTTAATGATCCTTTCATGTTTGTCCGTTCATCTTTACTTACTTATTCCTGTACATAAGAGGATGGGCGTTTGTTGTTATTTTAAGGTGATGTCAATCAATTACAAAAAACGATAATAAAAACTAATTATTTCGAGAAGTAATTGCTTAAAGCAGTGTACACTATATTGGGAAATTAAAAAAAATTTGGGCATTAAGTTCACATTCATTTTAATAAAATTAAGATTAAAATAAACTTTGAGACATTTCATGTCTGATATACTTTCCTGACCACATTGTGTTCAATTTTATAAATGCTACAAAACATAGATTTTTCCTCCCTCTGAATGTACTTTTGAGACAGCTGATAAGATCGTAGCGACCACTCAATTGCAATTTGCATTGAGCCCCGTCAGCACAAGCTAACTTACTTTGACGCGACCCTTCCTTATATAAAGTAGAATTTGTTGAGCATTTACAAACCAGCGGTCCACAATATATTCACATCTACTCATTGAAATTACTCAACCATATTTATTTCTCCCGAAACTCTGTGTATTTAGTATCTTTTGATTTAACGTTTCTGATGAGATGATGATTAATGATAATTAATGGATAATAAATTGCCTTCATCAACGTTACCATCACCATCTTTATCATCATAACTTAAAATTCTGTGGTTCGGTTCGTGTCAGTTTTTCGACTTGCCCTGTTAAACCTACTCCATCTTCTTCTCTCCCATTCTCTGACTCTTGGAATCTTGATCTTGCTCATTATTTATTGTTTGCCGTCCCTGATACTACAGCTTTTACTCATCCACTTCGCATCTCATCTCTCTATTCTCGAAATTGTTTAAACATTTGTACTTGACATACTGCACTCTACATAATATCCTATTTAGTAGAATGCTTTTCCTCTCTCTCTGTTTGTACGCCTATGTGGCTTCGTGTGTAGTTTGAAGTTTGTGCGCAGTATTCTTTTGCATTTAAACAACTAAATTATACAAGAGACAGTATAAAATATTATAATAGAGCAACAAAAATTATAATTGTCCAAGCACATGCATATAAACATACGTTTTTCCATGCATTTCTCCCTCGCACATCGTAACCCCTCTCACTGAAGTAATAGAAGATTATGCATACACTTACTTTCATCATCATTTTCCACAGCAGTGTGGTCTCCTTTCTTGATGTTGTGTGCTAGGGTGAAGGTGTGTGTAAGGATAAAGTAAAGTTCACTAGCTCTTCGTTATATTGGAGGCGGTTGTGAGAACAGAAGAGACGAAGAAAAACCCGATGCATGACGATAATGAGGAGGAACAAAAACATTACTTCAGAAACACGCATGATTCGATACGAATGGTACAATAATATGGCGGTAAGTAGAGTGATGAATGACGACGATGGGTCCTATGATTAGAAGGATTATATGTTGACTTGGCCTCTCCTCGTCTCCCGCTAACTGCGGTTAGTTTTTTCTAATTTTGTTTCTTGAAGAGTTTTTCTGTGGAAACCTCACAAGTCACAAGCACTTTTTTGTATTGCTTATTATTGTTATTACGTCTCGTCAAGTACTTGTTATGTAGATTGTATATAGGTATATATGGTTACAATTTGCTCTCTATAGGAGTAATCACTAGCACTACAAAGAAATTAAAAGTTAACGCTCTGTCACTACTTATTTATTTAACGTATGTAGTTAAGGAATTAGGCTGGACTGACTGAGTATAGTTCACAGTCATCCTTAGAACTCAATATGCAATTGAGAAATTTTGTAGCAGCGTTTTGGTCTTACCACAAAAGTAACTGATATACGCGAAGTAGGTATCAAAAGCTGTTTTGTATTCGATGTTGTAACGCCATGGTAGCCTTGAAAAACTTCGCTGCTGATGATGCTTGCAAATGTCAATGGCGATGGCATTAGTATTGGGTGCAGTACAAAGACGATGATGATAAGAGAAAATGAAGAAATCTTGGCAGAATTCTGAATAGCAGGGGAAAAATGAGTTGTGATGTGACTGACAATCTGTAGTTTGAATTCCCTACTTTTTAAATATATACAGTACGTCACAGTAGCTTTTCAGTGTATTCCGTAGAAAACCGCATGTGAATACACGTTGAGTTACATAGGTAATTAAGAGACCTTGTATGCCTATCAGTACTAAAACCAGCAACGTTGCAAACGAACACGAGAGAAAGCGGAAGATTGTCAGTTGTCATCAGAGACTGGCTCCACCAATGTCGTGATATTTTTAAAGTCGCATTTACGTTTTCGATAAGGGTGACGGGTGACGTACATAGAGGTGATAATTTTGCACTATGCTTTGGAAATTGATGAACTGTCAGTCATCAGAAGCAGTATTAGAAAAACACTTTCAAACGGTGTCACTGACACAACCGTGTTCACTTTTAACTCTACCGCCTGTCGCCACTACAGTTGTTATTACGATCCACGGAATGAAGGCAGTAAACATTAAATTGAATGCGAATGGTAAGGGCACGCGTAATGGGGATATAGAAGGTGGAATGTGCAACACAAATGAATACTTTCCCTTTCATTCGAAACATGATCAATAGATATTTGGAAGGTGTATCAGGAGAAACGACGACACCAACCGCGATTCGGGAGATGGGTGAATTACGTTACGATGACTCTCCGTCGTCCCGTCCCACTTGACAAACTGACTGGAAAATAAAATGAACGAGGATTTAGAAAACAGTAGGGGAATAAATTGAAATGAATGGCAGGATGAAACGAAAAACTTCCCTAGCCACATTGGCTTAAAGCCGGCTTTAATCAGGCGGATAAATAAAATGAATAAAAACGTCATATTAATGTGTCTTCTCTTCCTCCTCTCGTTTTACGCGCCTATTAGACAGCAAAAGTGTAAGTACATGTAAAAATTTTGATGTGCTTCCGAAGAATTGGTGAATGATGCTATTTGCCATTCCTGTTACTCTGATACTCTCTTCTGATCCACTTTGACTTTTAACGGTTTGCTCTACAAGCTCCCATGGCCAATGGCTCGCTTCCAACAAAATTACTGCTTCATGATGCGTTTCAGCGTATATCAAAGGATGATGTGTACAACGACGACGACGGCTATTTTACATGTGCCTTTTTCCCAACAACATCAATAGTTTACAGTGCTAACCAAAGAATAGGTATACCTACCTACATATCGTATCGTATCTATACAAGTAGTTAATGTTGCTGAGCAAAAAATAGTAGAAACGTCTGTTTTGCTAGTAAGTAGAAGGGCATGCAATATAAATGCCTAATTGTTACGTCCTGTATCGTAGTTAGGCTTCCTTTATCTGCTGACGCGGCTATACTGACGTTAACAAATCAAAGATTACAACTACGACCTTTTGCTGAGCAAACAACAGATTTGTCTTGTGCAGAAATGCGGAATTTATTAGAGAAGCCTGATTTGTAAACGTGTAAACATGATACATATATATATACCTATGTTGTACTCATGGTAACTGAGCCTCTGCTGAGATTGATCGCGATCACGTATTTTGGACTCAATTTTGGAAACATGAGATGTTAACTGATAATATGGAAAATTGTAATGGAACGCTACTAGTAAGAAAATTGCATTCTGTGCTACATTACATCTGGGAGTTTGGAGAGAATTAAAAGTGTCTGGAGGCTTACATGTTGTAATTTCAATCTCCGCCGAGAGGTGTAGTCTCTAGTTGTGAAGCAGCTTGCACACAGCGAGTTTCGAAAAGATGAGTTTAGACTGAAACAGACGCAATTTTCCGCTGCGTGCATGTACACGTTTATATATCTGCGTTTGCCTGTATCTTCAAGAGGCGCCTTCTATCAACCGTTACTGCATTGCTGTTAAATTATTGACGCTATAATACGAATATCATACAATAAACCATGATGCGGTGATGTAACCCATTGTAAGCTGCACCATACTTTCGTTTCGCGAATCATGTAAAAATATTCGTAAAAACAATTAAATAATGCACAAACAGACAGCTTGTCTGAAACTAATTTTTATAGTTCACATTTTAAGCCAACCAGTACCTAGTACCTAAAATAGGCATCGTATCGTCATCATAAAAATCAATGCAATAACCATATTTAATGTACGCATCGACTTTATACACCGGCACATGGCCCATCTTTGATTTTATTATATGAAATATTGAAAGACCAATGTGTATATATGATATGCCACCTTAGCGTGCACTCTATAATTAATGTGCATAATATTTATATTTTTATTATTGATCTTGTAAATGAACATTTGCAATAAAGCAATGCATCGGTAAGTAATGTGATGTACTACACTGCAATATACACAAGATGAATCAGATTAGTAAGTACAAGTTGTAGATTAGTCTTACAATCTACAGGTTACCATTAGGAGGAGCATCAAGGCGGAAAAATGTTTTGGTGTTTTGGTGCTGCCCTTTTAGAATTAGTAGGTACGTGTATTACTGTAGTGTAACAATTTAATAATAATATGGAACACAGGTGTATGTCGTATGTACCGTTGTACGAATATTAAAAAATATTTGATGATAAGTTTGTGACTGACTGGTGATGAAGTGATGATGGGCAGGTCGCAGCTTGTGGTGGTACGAGCTACCAAAGATTTTTTGCTGTTTTACGATGAAAAATCTTTTTTTTTATAAATCTTCATTCTTACAATATTAACTATTTTTGTTGTAATAATCCATTCATCCAGTAACGCCAGCCACGACTACAAGCCACAACCAACAAATGAACCTTACTGCAAGAGAAGAATAGCATTAAGAAGTTAGCAAACGCTTGACTATTTTGTATATAGTTATTATATATGGTTTATATTATGTAGCTTGTCAACATAATCGTGCGCATTTTGCATACTTTGTGTACACACGGTACCGTAGCATGAACCTGCAGCTGAAAAAATTTGCTTATTCATTTTTACGAACCACGCGTGTAATTTATTGTTTCTTCAGGATCATAAAAATCAATTTTTGATTTGAGAGTATTTGAGCGGCGTGCCAAACCGTGTTCTCAGGTTATCTGACTGCGGCTAGTGTGACTTGTTACGTTATAACGTTGTGGTGGTGTGAGATCTGATGATGATAATGTTGTTTGCTGTGAATTTTGTTGTTTGTGTTGCATATATTCAATATTGTATGTATCAATGATGACAACTCAACGATTGAACTTTTTGAAGATGAAAATTGCATACGGCATACATACGGGCAAACAACATGATGAATGCGTGTGGGAGGGTAGCCAGCACACAAGAGAGCATTCCAAATGAAATCTGAATATTGATGTCTATAAACACTACCGCAAATCAAAACGCCTGTCAGCCAGGACAAGATGCAGGTACCACGATGCACACATTATGCAGATTGATACCTACGTATTTCACGCATCAACTTTTTTAATTGGGTGCAGTTGAAGGTGTAAGTTCATGATCGTCAACAAAGCCAATACTCGTATGAGGTATTGAAAGTCTTGAAAAAATGAATTTTACAAGTCGTGACCCTTTTCCAAAAATGTTTATTTAGCAGAGACGTGATCCACCGTGATTGACAGAGACTTTCTTTACTTTTAGGATTTGGGCATAATTCAGCCATCTGTGTACCTGTCTTGGTACTTGTATGCATGGGTACGCTAAAACAGAAATGTGTTATGTTACACTTTCATGCATACTCGTTTATAACAGCCCTTGTTTGGCATTTTAAAAGAATACAACCGCAGGCTCAATGTAATCAGGTCTTACAGATTTCTACAACAGCATACGGCTTCTCTCTTTTTCACGTTGTAAAATTCAGCAGGATTGTTTTTATTGAACATTAATGATATGGTTCCCAAATGCAACGGTTTGTAATTAAGGTTCCGAACAACAATACCTGAACCGCAAATACCGAAATATCTGATGAATAGTAGTATGATATCCAATGAATGTCCTAAAAGCGTATTATAAAAAATCGTATGCTTGTCAGGGTGGAATAATAATAAAACAAATACTTAGCGATGGTCTAATATATTGTTCTTCTGTAGTTCCTTCTCCTTGTAAACAGTTCTCGGATGAACGTGTCGTAATATATACAGCAAAAATCATATTATAGCAGAGTACAAAAACAATCGATCTGTGGATTTAAATACGTGTACTGTTGCTTCCCTTCTAAAGTATGAGTCCCTGAAACCAAGTAAGTCCTAAACAGATATTTTTGGCTAAGTTGGGGCGGTAAGTGCAAAACTCGATCTATGTAGGTGTATTTTGAAAAAAGTACTTATTATAGAAAAACAAAAGCACTTATCGAGTTTCCAATTACTATTACAACACCGTAGCTGTAAGCGTAAGGCTGTTGTCCAAGCCATGGCGGAGAAAGTCTATTTTGTGTAAAGTGCAATTACTAATACACATTACGTGTATGAGTATGCTCTATCCTATCATTCCATTTGTATACAATATGATGAACATCTCACTACTATTGTGTATATCGAAGGCAGAACATATTTTGATATTATTTTTTCCAGTAATATTAATGCATTTGTGGACAATAATAATAATGGTTGAGGCAAAGAATCGATCTATCATTAAATTGAAAGTAACAGATTTTCGGGAACTGGGTTCAACCTACAGAGATCTCTTTTCTCTTCTGGAGGAAGAGTAATGTAATTCCGTATGCACGTGGACAATTTATGAAACAACGACGTACTTGGTAATATATACACATGACTACATGATTGCTAATTTCCATCATCATTTCTGCCGTTTAGTATTTCTACGAAAAATTACTATCTGGCTTCACAGTTTCTTGTTTCTTTTGTTGCCATTCGCCAATTTACTGGCGATTTTCTATCTGTGTTCCCTTGTTATGCGGCATGAAGTAGACGTGACAGTACGAAAAGGTAATAATGTCAATTATTGAAAGGCTTCTGTCTCTCTATAATATTTTTCTGGGAAATGCGATATAGCTGTATGATGAGGTATTTGATACTGTTTAACTCCAACGAGAAAATGCAATACGTTTAAATTTCATGCTCTCCCATGCACTGAAATCGCTATCCTTATTAATTCGTCTTTTCGTGTGCTAGTACGTGCACAATGAAAAATTTGTTGCACAAAAGATAGCAAGAAGCAAGGTTGTGTAAATATGATGAATCGGAAACAGAAGAAACAATGGTAACATTTGGAAAGGAATATATAAAACAAATCGAACTTAGGGAGCAGGATGCAGGTGCATTTGTTTTAACTTAAAAAATAAATCACTTCCGTCAATTAATAATTTGAATTTTAGTGCGGTTAATTAATTAGTAGATAGATGATACTCCTTCCTTACTAAAGGAGTCCTAACAAAATAAAACTTGATTTTAAGTTCACAGTAAGATTTTGTCAAGTTACGTAGTCATTTTGCTACTTCATTACAAAGTTTTAAAAGACGATTCAATGAATTTGATTTACTCAACAACACATTACCCTCAATAATAGATCTGTAAAACAAGACATTAGACACAACATATAATGTAGTGTATTAATAAAATGTTGCTTGAAGAACCATTCACACAGAAAGTTACAAGATTATGGTACGCTATTGTGTATTTACGTCAACTTCCAGTAAGCCTGTATGATTAAGATGATCAAAGAGAAGTCTGAAAAGACAGTCACTTGTCATGGAGTAAAAAAAGCTTGTTGATAATTTTTCACCATCGCCACCCTGATGGCTGAAATGAATTCCATCACTCATCACACTAAATTACATGGGTAGATTTCTTGCTTTATTTTCGTTGACATTTTGCATTATTCACGGACACGTAAACAAATTCTTCCAGTATGTAAGCATCCCCCAATAGATGGTAACGATGCTGAAATATTTTTTTAAGGAATTTCGAAGTTCTGATATTCTCGATAGTGATTTACTAACAAAGAATGATAATCAACATATTTCGGCATAAGCTAATATGGTGGCATTCTTATTGTAGCACAAACCCATCATCGAAAATAATAATGGCAGCAAACGACAAAACAAGTAATAATAAGGAAAATAAACAATCTCTTAATAGAAAAGCTTTGTCACATCATTAGCAAAAAAGGAAAGTACGACGATGATCCAGACAACATAAGAATAACACAATGAGTAAACAACCAACAATAGGAAAACAAACGCTCACCCATAGAAAATTATGGAAGTGCTGCCTACACCCACGCACATTGCTGGGATTAGGCCATGGCATAATCTTCAGAGCGTAAGTAATAACGTAAAACTACTGAGAATGAGTGCCTTTTTGTCATGTAGAATATAATTATTAAAGTAGTCAGTGAAATCATGCAATATTCGATTGTGGTAAATAGGTAAGTATAATTACATTACAATGATGAAGCTGATAAAAAGGAAAATTACACTCCAAATTCTAGATTCCACATTTGTTGATTCAGCTTTCAATGTATTTCAACCACTAAACGAGATATTCACTTCTCAAAACAAATATTGACAGCGCCCACCATTAAAATATAACAGACTACCGGGAACTGGGGAACTCTATTGATCATAATACTTGGAGCATTCATTCGCCAAAAGGTATTACGGCAGCTAATCAAGTTATATTCATGGAATTTGGAAGGGATTCTTTGCATGGCTCATCAAAATAATATACTATGTCCTTGGTACACGATATGATATCCAATTGCCGTAATAATATTACAGTTTGCTTTCACATCCGCGGGGAAAGCAGTATCTTAAAAACATGAGCCTGTTTGTTTGTTTGCAGGTACACTTGAACAACACAAAATATTCCCATTTCTGTCTAATCGTAAGTTATGCGAATTGTTACGTAGATGATTTTGGAATGAAAACATAGTGGTGTGGTATACAACAGCCAAATTTCTTTACAAGCGGAGACTGACAGTCTTTATAAGAAATCTGTAACTGTACAAAAATAATAATTAAAAAAATAAAAGTTGTCGATTTGTCTTTATCGTTCACCACGGGATACGTTCCAGAGTATGTCCCTTCAATATGATGATTTAGCTATACAAAATATTTCATGCAACTCTGTGTGCCATCCACTGTTTTCATATATTTTCGTATATAAAGCCACTTGTGTTGCAAATTGCGAACAATTTTTTCCACTATTTTGGCACAGCAAGTGTATTCATAAAATGAACTGTGAAACCAATGAGAAATTGTGAATGAAGCTAAACGAATATTTTTTCGAGAATGTATATATGCTAATACTTGAATGATTTCATTTTGTTTACATATAAACAAGTGATTCCTACAATAAATAGTGTGTGTGCCTTTATGTAGCTTAAAATAATAATAAATACCTATATGATATTTACAAAAGTTGAAGAATATCTAACTGGTAAAACAAAGAATTGTAAAATTATACCGGGTGACTTCATTTGTGTTATGTACGTTACTTACTTACGTAGTGTACATAATTCCAAGGACGTTGTCACAATAGAGAAAGCAATGACAAGACCAGGCTTTGTTCTATTCATTCACTTTCTATTGAAACTTAAAAGGCTTCTGAGTTACTTGTACATATGCAAAAACCATCAATTCTAACTTCTGTTAGCTTATGGGATATTTATTAACGAAATCCTACATGTATTATGTATGAACTTCGCACATAAAGCGTCCTTCTGTCTCTTTCATTGCCACCTTAGTAGAAAATGTTTTGAGTAAGATATCTGCTTACTGTCATTCATACTCTGGTTTTATAACGCTGTAACGTGATCAAAAAATGTTGTGTCCAGGACGTATGGTGATGATCGTAGAGTTAATGACGGTTACAAAAATATGTGTGCCCAGTGTTGTTATTTTATATTGATGCACACCAGTTCCATTGAACTTGCACTTGGCGTGATTGAGGATGCTATAACTATGGTAACAATGAACGTTTATCAGCGAGTACTCCTAAATTACAAACATACAACAACGAACGTTTGACTGGACTGGTTTTTTTTTACAAATGATTCATATATTTAGCACTGATACATGTGTCGTTGTCCCCGCGGCAGCAAAAAATGTACCATCCAGTAGCAGTAGAAACTCTCCATTTACTTGTGTACATATAAGCAACTTGTATTGCATTCAAGTATGTTTTACTTCACATGCAAATCAGTTGCTTCCTACTATATGTTGCTTATTTTCTACTTATTTCACTAACTCTTGACGCACTTCCTAGCAAAGATATAATTAAAATGAAGTTTCAAGTGTCGAAGACCTATTTACCTCTAAATACAATTACTACGCAAAAGTAGCCATAAAGTTGAGCAAGGATAAAATGTCGTTATTTTACTTCCATTAAAATTTGTCTCCATCATTTTTGTTCGTCGTCGGTGAGGCCAAAAGTAGCACACATAACATATGCTTCTCCCCATATAACCCAAAAATCAGCGTATACTTCAGACTTTAGAGTCCTGGTAATATTTATTTAATATTACATCGTATTACTCCAAACAAGGTTTTCTACCTACGCACCTTCCACGTGTATTCCTCCATATCCTCATCAACTGCCTAGATAACGTAATTCCGCGCAGTAATGGGAATGGGTGCCAGAGCTAGTAGTACGACATTGAATGTGATTAGATCCTGTGATTTGATTTGCACTCCGTAACTAGATTAGGCAGAACGGCAAAATAATTTGCAAAACATGAGGAAAAACCAATAATAAGTCATCCCATTTGTATACTACAAAATCTTCAGTCCTGTCATCATTAAAAAGCATACGTAAGTCCCATTCCAAAAAGATTACTTGCAAAGTTCGTTAGAATCTGTTCAACTATGATTATGCTTTCATCTTATTCCATCTCACGTCTTCCTCTCCCTTTCTGTTACTCGTACATGATTTGCTGAAAAAAAGAAAGCTCTTGTTGTACCTTTAGACGGACTGTGTTTATACTTTCGACCATAACCAAACCTCAACAACTTGCTCTGTCTCAAAGAAAAGCTGTATTTATTTTGGGACATGGGCAGATTTACTTGATACATTTAAAATTACATCATTTAAATAAGTGTGCAGCTAGCAGTAGCTCTATAGAAGGTTTTCACGTTAAATTTCCCTCTGTAACCATTTGTCCTTTTTTTCTTTATTTGTTGTCGGCAGTTGACATCTCCGAGGTTTCATATCTCTCAGATCGGGTTCCTCTCCCATCCCATATGAAGTTTTCGAGATAGTTTGTATGTTGTCAGGGTTTGCTTAGATAACCGATCGCAATTTGATATACTACCCATATTTGTATAGAAGTGGATGGAGACAATTTTTTGCAATTTATAAGGCAGTAATGACCGTGGCTAATGTATAGTATGCCTTGTTGCTTGCCGTAGTATATCAACGAAGACGTCGCTCTCATCAACTTTCTAATTGCCGAAACAGCAGTAGTAATCGCAGTGTGGCAGTAAAAACTCTTGTTAGTTTTTGGGGGTGTTCCTGCTAATAGCATCCTATTAACCAGTCTTAAGACATTGGTCTTCGCTTCTAGTGTCTGAAGTCACAGTCGATTCTTGCGCGTACTAGCATGAATTTCGCAGACATATATACTTCATATATATAGTACTCCACAAAGTTCTTGGGTATCCTAACCAGACGTTATAAAACTACGAAGAATTTGTACCATTCACTTTTTCTAAGTTACCTTTGCCTGATAGTTGGTGGGTGATGCTAGTAATGGTGTCGTTGGTTGTCGCCACAAGAAAATTAAGTTTTGCGTTTTGCAGAATGTTCGTTGAGCTGGCGATATATGATGATGATTCATGTGAATGTAGGCATTATGCCTATATATGAAAATTAACTGAAAGTTCAAAGCACTCCTTTTTCTCCGGCAACCAAAAATAAAAACAAACTACAGACATCACTCGACTCGAACTTAGCTTGGATTTTTGCAATGGTTTTAGAGACCTCGGTAGGATTTACAACGCACACACACATATATCATACATATATATATATATATATATACGTGTAGCAATAACAACGACAACAACGTGATTTTACTACGGAGTATGAAGTATTTTTGTATGCTTAACTTGTTTGTAATTAACCGAACCGTTGGAGAGAGGATGTGCACAACTATCAGCAGCAATAGTGGGGAATATTCTCAAAGTTCAATCGCCATACGTAAACCACATCATCACCTTTCCCATTAGAATGTGTTTACTTGTTCTAACCATGACATGAAAATGGAAATAAGTACTATCATAGGATTTTTCGCACCTCTCCTCCTCCGGTCCACCCTCTCTCTCTCATTTCACTCTCCCTCTTTTTGGTGTTTGCAAAAAATTCTCTCTCCTACAGATTTATATTGAGGCTGGCCATCACTATTTTTGATGAACACACGTATACTCGATAACAACACAAATATCGTCAGGAATCATCATCATAATGATAAAAACATCACGATCTTACTGTACTTACATGTTGTTCTTTATCCCCACAGAAATTGTTCTTTTGCATAATGCCTAGATCATATTATACGAAACAAGTGAATGAATGAATCAACGAACGATGCAAGAATAATTTTTGTGTAAAATAAGTGCTTGTGCACACAACGACGCTGTTCTCATACAGTGGCTAATGAAAATGAGTAAGGATAGGTGCTGCTGTTGCGAGGGTAAAAAAGGGTTTCTTTAAACGGATATGAGAGTTGGCAGATTAGCATCTTTGCAAACGAAAAGAGTCTTTCATGCGAATAAGCAATATCCTCAACGCATGTTTACCTCACTCCACTTGACTGACTTGACTGAATGAGAGGATTTGACTTTTCGCCATCTAAATTGTTTGTGTGCACTGTCTGCCCTGTTAACTTGCAGATTATTATGTTCTCGCATTTTGAGATTACATTCTACATTTCAGTTGTTCGTAAGAGTGACCATGTCCCCAGGACTTTTCCCTGTGTATTTGTGACGAGTCAAGGTTATGTTCACCACTTTGTTCTGTAATAATGACAATCAACAATAGGAGCACTACTGTACGCAGACAAAAAATGTGTAAATGTCCATATCAAGTTACATATATGTTCGTTTGAATTTTATTAGCCTTTTTATTGCCCTATGTACGATGTACATACACGTACGCCTCACTGCTAACTAACCCGACCATTTCCTTTTCTTATTTTTTTACGATTTTGTCTAGCCTCACTTGTTAGCTCGCACAGTTGCTGTTTCAGTTACAACAATGGTGCCGTGCGAACGAGTACCTATACAAGGTTTACACGGCCTCATAGAATTCACTGGCAATTCTCGCTACTAGGAAGAAAATGCTACTGCAAAACAGACATCGTTAAGCAATTTATGTTTGTGACGTTCCCTTCAAAAGATAGATTTTATATCCTACCCGAAAAATTACAGTCGTCGTGCATTGTGCTGGTACTCCTACCTTCTCATGTAATACTCACTGTAAAACACCAGCTGAAACTGGCAGAGATTGTTTTTCACCCAAATAATAGCCAAAGGTCAAACTTATGGACAAAAAAAGTTTGAGAAGGTATTGTTACCACCCTAACTTTTACTTGTTTGTCTTCGTTGTCAAAAATATAAAGTATTCAACTGCTCCATTTAAGGAAGTAGCAGCCGTCAAGTCCCCTCAAGAGGGATGCTATATTATAGAAGAACCTCTATTCAAATATACCTTGTGCTCCTGTAGTAGTTGTACAACAACAACCTCTCCCTTGCGTCATTTTCTGACCAACGTAACCACCAGAAAAGTTATGATGCCAAGTTTATAGGGGAGAACACGGAGATGACAGTGTGATTGTACGGTAAATTTTTATGCAATTACAGATTTCAGTAATAAACACAAATTTAAGTATGCATCCTGTTACAGTGAAATATGTAGATTGAGAAGCACTGACGCTTGCATGCTTTGCATTTTCCGATCTATCCAATATAACTGTACATTAAAACGTTATTTTTAAAATTAAATTTACATAAATGTCAAATAAATTCGACAACACTTCAACACTGTAAGCATCTTGAGAACAATAGCAATGAAGGTAATGATTAATGATAATAGAATAAGATGTAAACAGTTTTACTGATATTCATGTGAGACAGTATTAACACAAGTGTTTTTATCTTAATGTTTATGGAAAAGCATTTCTAATTCTAATACATTTCTAATTGATTAGTACATCAAAGTTTTGCTATGTTATATGCTATCTAATTAATCTGTAATATTGCCTATCTTTGAATAAAACTAAAAATATGCTTAATAACATGTAAACGTTAATTATATTAATTGAATAAATATTTGCTAGTTCCACAATACATAGAAATTTACCGCATAGTGATGATGTAAACATTTAACGTAACACGAAAATTATGCGAAAAAGTGCAACTCAAAATAAATTGTCTTACAACTTACAACAGCCAACAGCAGCAGGTAGTAAAGAAGGAGAGGTAGGTAGACAACAACGTTTCAAGTGTCAAACCAAGCAAAAAAACAACAAGTAATAACGCTGAATGACGACGATGATGACATGGGTGACTCACGAAAGGTATATACATGCATCTTGTGGTGCGTGCGGTGTTACACCACATTGTATAACTCTCTGACATTTTTGTGTTATGTTATCATTGAGCCGTTTCTGGCTCACTCTTTTCATTGAAAACAGAAAAGTAATACAATAATTTACCTGGTTACCATTACCGTCACCTCAAAAAGTAAATCATGTTTTCACCTTGGTCCCCTACCCAAGAAAACATAATTCGAGTCGAGTAACGATGACGACAATAATAGTAATATCTAAAGTAGTTAAGTATAAAATAATACAAAACGATTGCCTCGAGTAATTTTTGGATTCTTTTTGTCTTCTTAGTCATATACTTAACCTTTATAGAATGTACATATGTACCGTCTCAGTATATTCATCCCTCAATGCATGCCACAAATACCTAGAAACCAACCTACACAAATTACCATCACCAATCAACACCACCCCCACCACCATCCAAGCATCATATTGCCCTAAAATGCAGAGTTGCCGTTAATGATTCTGACTTGGATCGGTTTTGTATTGCCCCAGAGCATCAACAATCAAGGAGAAGGATGAGAAGCTGCTCTTTCGTAGAAACTGCACACACATGGCAACAGCGATATCTAGCTATGTTTAACTGTAAAATAAAAGAGAACGCTGATTTGCTCCCTTATTCGGTACTTTCACAACATGATAGATTCTGGCATGCCAAAAAACATGTACAACAGTACTAGAGCATCATGTACTTTTGCGTACTTAACCTTGTACAAATACTTAGCCAAAACGTCGTCGTTTTACAATTGACCTTTTCTCCGAAATATGTCACCTTCCAAAGTTAATCTCTCTTCCAACTTCATAAACTTCCAACTTACCCAACCATGCAGTGTACATGGTAAACAAGGAAATACAAGAAAATTTGAAAACAGGAGCCTGGTGTACTTAATGTAGATACTTAAATCAAATTTACATCAAAGAACCGCGTCTGATAATAACACGTAGTCCTTATTTATGATCACGCCATGCCAAGACATGACACGCAAAGCTTCTTACTTTTCCGGAATTTTTCTGCCTGATAGACACGTCCTCGGGTAATTCGTATATTTATTTATCTCTTCTTAGAATGTGACATTGTGACAATGTCGATCGCTGAAAAAAATTCAATATTGCAACTCACATGCACTCTCGATTTTATTACTGCACAGCACATACAACAGGTCGCTAGTTGTCTTTGTATACTAGAGTGTGTTCGTGCAATAACAAGCCATTCACCCGCTCTTCTCTTGCTTTATCGGGAACATCTCCGGATTTTGATGCACACACAAAACATTTTTTTCCCGGAGATGTATTGGAAAAATAAACGGCTTGATCATGTAACTGACATAAGGACCAATCCTGACAAGGAAAGCACCAAGAAAACAATTTAAGAAGCCGCTGTTGACAACTTTTATAGGATATAGTTCCACTCGAATAACGTCATCAAAAATATAAAGCTCGACAGACAAATCCACTGAGTCACACAGGATAAAATTTACTGTCTCCTGCAATCAAACCGAAGAGAGGTTTAGAGAGGAATGAAGACGATTAAAATGATGACAAATGCTATGATGATTAGGTATATGACTATAAGCGCATCCCACAAACGCGAAAGTTGTGACACTGCAGGAAACTATCCGTCCGGAACAATAATTTACGATGTACTTTCTGTTATATAACTATGATTTACGGAGGTTGACCTCCAACTCGAAACAAACAACAACGCTGAGGGAGACAGAGATAATAAAAAAAAGAAAAAAATAACTTGTCAAGATTCCGTAGTGCTTGTTAGCAGCAGTAGATTGGATAACGTCAGTGGAGGTAAGAACCTGCAACAAACAAACAGCAACAACAACAGAGTCTCTGGGACAACTATGTCGAAAAATGGACCACACTATATCACGACAGATAGTAGTGCTCTTTACTCCTTTTTGCTTTTGACGCCACTAACACTGCTGTTGAGGACGATGTTGATGATGATGACGACGACGACGCTGCTGACAGGATTTTGATTTAAGATGAAGTTGATGATGATGCATTACAGGGTACGTAATAATAATGCCGTCACTCACTTAAAATCACTTGCTCTCTGGCTTTTTTAATACCAATACCGTGATGAAAAAAAAGGAACCAAGTGCCAGTCATCCAAGTGGAACCAAATAAAATGAATATAAAGCTTTTTCCGAATAAAAAAAATAAGCTATAAATTGTGTTTGATTTAAAAAGAATAAAATTGGCAATCTTGTCTTCCTGCTAAGAAATATGCTACTATGTATATTTTCATGAAACCGGCTCAAACAAATGCTGTTTTTTTACAATTCAAAAACAATAGCGCAACTACACGCAGAAAAGATTTTTCTTTCTTCACCTTGTTGGTCTTGTGCAAGAAACATGAGCGTGAAAACTGAAATGTTGGCTTTACAAACTGGCAAGTAAAAGTATGATGATGTGATGATGGTTGTGGGCTCGCTGTAAGCTACTACGGGTGCTACTAATACTCACTCAAGAAGAGAGAGAGATGGAAGGAAAGAAGCAGCACAGGAAAATAACTTGGGCACTTTGTTTAGTACGGTGGTAGGTAGCGGTGGTGGTGGGTGAATGGTGATTCGGTAGTGCACACCACCAAACAGATTCACGTCTCCCATAAGATCTTCCCGTCTCCGTCTCCCTCTCTTTCTCTCTCTCTCTCTCTCTCTCTACCACTTTACATTTTCAGATACATATACAGATGTAATTGTACACTTATTATGGAGTGGAGAGTCTTTGACGACGAGGGCATTCTCGTCAGCAGCAGCGCCATTGCAGGAGGGTGATAGCAATCTAATGCACTGACTTAAAGGCAACGTGCAACAACAACACTCATGAAAATCAGCGTCTACAACAGCAAAGCCGTGACAAGCAGAGTATTTTATAAAATGTGATTGTAGAGTGTTGTAGAGTGTGTATTTGCGTTCGTATGTAAATAGTAGAGCACAACTGCAAAAAAATCTAGCAAATTTCTACTAGGTGCTCCTAGATCATGATGATGATAATGATGATGCGGTAAAAGCTCATTTTTTGGTCTTCTGGCACTGCATAAATATGTCTCTGTTGGCTTCCCTGTTGTGCGTATACAAGTATAACAAAACTATTAGCACAAGACGGCGACGGTGGAAGGAACAAAAATAAAAGGTGTTTTTAAGTTTCCACGTACATCTTTTTTTTGTGGGATAGGAGATGGACGAGGGTTATTGCACATGCCACCAGCTTTATTAGGCAGGCACACAGCCGTAAAACTTTAATGCTACCAGCTTATCCTCAGGCTTATCTGTTAATTTATGTACGACTTGGCATGCTTTGCACGATGATGCTGCTGCTGACGATGATGATGGTGATGATGGCGATGATTTTATCGGGGGAGTCGTGCTGCCGCCACCTCCACCGTACACTACTAGTACACATGCATGTTAGTTTTTAAATTTACTACAATATCACAATGTCAGAGAGATACGCTATATTAAAAGTAGCTAAGCTTTTCCTAGCTATAAGCTGCAGCTGGATTTCGTTTCTCTGATTTTACTTTAACGGTTATCTTGGGTTGGTGCTTGTGTGCGTGTGTGTGTGTGTACTACTTGATGTATCTTGCCTTCAACTTTTTGTAAGAGGAGGTGGCAAATCAGTAAGCTTAAATTTGTACTGATGACGGTGGTGATATAATGATCATCAAGAAGATGAGCCAATAAATAACCAATGCAACCGCCACGTGTGTATCTCACTCTCATTTCTGCCTATTGGTTTCGCTTCTATTTCTTTCCCCGCATTGCATTTTTGGAGGAGGAAGCACGGCACAGGAAGATGGTTATCATTGTTATATATATTTGCAAGGAAGAACGTATGCTTTGTTTTACGTACTTTTACAAACGCCATACGCCGGCACGCCATATACCACAGGGACATATGATCCCTTGTGATACTAGTTTAATGACTCGTGAGAAAATGTAATGATGATCATTATCATTCCTCAAATTAAGTTTTCCAGTTACCACTCGCACAGTAATAGTAAAAGTTTTCCCCTCTTGTGCTTGTGCATGTAGATTATTTTACTTTCCTATTAACAGCAACAGAATGGAAAGTGTCACATTTTCTTTGCCCTGTGGCTTTCATTCCTATTGTTTTGGGTGCCGGACTACTAGGGAAATAACCGTGCGTGCAGGACAGTCTGCACACAGTTTATTATTTGTAGTAGCCGACAGAATTAAATATAGAAAATCTTGGTCAGAATTTGAAATGGGAGAACGGAGTAAATAGTATAAACCGAAATATGAAAAGAGCGCGTGTTAAGCGAGAGCATTTCGCTGTTCCCTGTCTTTCTATCGTGATGAAAAATTGCTTTTCAATAAGGGACCTGTTTCAGAACAGCCTTAAACCATTTTACATCTAGCGATTATATGATAACATGAAGGAAAGAAGGCAGTCAAAGAGGCGTTGCTTTTTTTATCTTTACAAGCTGTGCTCAAGAAGAGCGTATTGAAATGTCTGGGTGTCTTTCGCTCCTTGTCCTTGAGATATAACAACAAACAGTATTCCAGTAGTCATGGTGATAGCGGAGATATTATCAAAGATGTTGATGCCGATTTTAAGGTGGATGATAAGAAAAGAGAGAAAATAAAACACTTTCTCTCTCTGTCTGTCTCTCTCTCTCTTTCTTTAGCACAATATGTCTGTCTTCTGGAGCACGTATGTTTCTGCGATGGCATTGATAGTGAAAAGGAAGAATAAAGCGAGAATTTGTAGTGACATTCAAGAGAAGATATCTTTGGTGCTTTAGTGTAAGTACTTGAAAAAATACCAAAAAAATAAGTAGTAGGTACTTTCGACGATCGGTGTTTGTATTTACTGTTATTGTCACTGATGTTATTGCACCTACTCTTCCTTTGCAGCCAAATAAAAAAAATGATCTAGATTCAACCCAGGTCTGGTCTGAAAGTGACTGATGATCTTGCCTTGACTTCACTAACACTTTAGGAGTTTCTCCTGCTCCCCAAACCTAACCACTTAAAGAATATCGTCAGCAAAATTGTCTGTGTCGTGCCATCGTCCGTAATGCAACTCCCATCACTACTGCATTTGCTGGTGCAAATTCCAACTCAAGACTTTTTAGTGTCACTAGTGCGTCTTGAGTAGCCCCGTTTTGTTTAATAAATCCCATTCCTATGACGGTAAAAAAATACACAAAAATCTACGAGAAAACACCAGTTTGGAACAACAGTCGCAATAAGTTGGAAAACCACTCCAAGAAATTCAATTACTCGCTACGGAATTCAATATTCTTTTTTAGCAAACTAGAGTGTTCGAGAAACAGGGACAGACAGCCACGACGAACATCGACAAAGTGACATCGCACGAAACTGGAGTCGTTACAAGATAAGATTGGCAATACGAGAGAAAGTTGAATTTAGCGCTGTTTTCTACGTACTTACAATATTTAATAAGCACAACGACTGAAAATATTAAACCACCAATACATACTCCAGCTTCTGCCATCTTTCTTCTCCTCATCCTTTGTCGAAAAGACGTAAGATGAAGTATTGAATTTTGGATTCATAAAATGTAGCAGAGAACAAATATTAATATTACTTACTGAAGTCATAATCCGCCTTTTTGACTTTCAACAAGGCCAAAATCAGCTTTCTTCATCCATTTTCTGACTAGTTACTAGGTGACTAGCTTTTGCTTCGACTTACTGCTGCAGTAATTCTACTGCATTGTGTCTTGCTTGGTATACGTTGGAAACGCTTCCAACAATAAACTTGTACAAGCAGTGCACATTCACTTTTCCCTTCCTTCTTATACACCCTCCTCTGTCATCATTGAATTAAATGAACAAATATATATTTTCTCGAGATATTGTAGTCGCACAACCTAAATAGGAAGCCACGTTGTTGTAACCAAGTGCTTCGACGTGAAGGGAAATGCTACAGACGTTCCAGTGTAACGTTTCTTTGGTTTGTTTTGTTGACGTTCGCAGTGGCTTTGTTAAGCGAAAGAAAATGCTTTGAAAGCAGCGTAAAAGGATTGAAGAAGAGAAAAAAAGTAAAAATCATCCGGTGAAGAAGCCCTTTCTTTTAGACCTTTGTTGTAATAGAGAGGTAAGCAGGACAGGAGTTGCTACGAAGTGCGTCATTACGTTACGTAGTTAAAAAGCCGTCATATCAGCGAATAATATTAGATTTAGACGGCTTGACATCATTATCGTGTATATTGATACGTTCCTGTTTCCCCGATTGTATGGCTTGATTGCACTCATATTTAATATATGTGTGTGTATCAATAGTCGAAAGTTCGGTCATGTTACACAGAAATAGTCTCTAATTATCGTCATTAAGGACAATATCATCATGAGAGTGTCGTTGTCAGTTTCATGTTCATACCTATTAATTGTTTTACAGCAGAGTGTCTCCATACGTAACAAAGTTAACTTTGGTTGTCGTTTCATGACTCACAGTTTGTACGCATACATGGTGCTTGGTTGGAGACTATACTCTAGTGTGTACTCAAAATATACGGATTAGCAGACCGTAAGATGCTGCGGCATCATGTATAGCAGTAAATTAGATCAAATCAAAACACCGAACGCCGAGGTACATTTCTTTGCTATTTTGACTACGTAGACCTTCTAAGTATTCCTATTTGCTGACACCAGGTACTGGATAATGGAGTTTGCTGAAATTTAGTTATTTAGAACCTAGTAAGATAGTGTGGTTCTACATGATGTTGTTTAATGATGTCCGACCGTCCGACGAATGTGAGAAATGAAGTTATGCATTCGTAACACGATCGATATGACTAGAGCATTTCGGTTGAAGTCGTACTTGGGTTTGGGATATCAAATCTCTAACAGGTTTACTGGGAGGGTTAAATTGAAATCTTTTCCAACTTTGCTCAAATTTTGTAAATTGATCCATGTCAAATTTGGATCGGTCTGGTCGATTTCTATGTCAACGATGGGNCTCAAATTTTGTAAATTGATCCATGTCAAATTTGGATCGGTCTGGTCGATTTCTATGTCAACGATGGGGCGTCATAAAATGGTTTGCTAATTACTTGGCATTGGTAATGTATACTAAAATAGCAGCTTTTAGCATTCGATTGAATCAATGATATTGTTTATAAAATATACGAGCATGACATTTATAAGGGCTCTTTATGCTATAAAGAGCCCTTACTACTATAAAGCTACTACTATAATACTACTACTACTACTACTACTACTAGTATAGAGCTACTATAAAGTTTATAGCGATAAAAATGCACCGTTCAATTTGAACAACGACTTGGTAAAGCGCATCTCTATCCTAATTTCCCTAGAAAATTGTAAACCGTACAAGCATTAGAATGGAAACGTTTATTTCCGTGGATCATTGAATTGTGTTTTGGTAAACATAAGTGAAATGTTGATTTGAGAAAAGACAAATTACATAACGCATATAGAATTCTCATTGAAGCACCAGCTATTCGTGGAAGGCCGGCTTTAATGTCTAGTAAAAAATGACTTCATGCCTATGAATATTGCGATCGCGTTGTCTCTGCTCACACAATACACACGTAGTCGTTTATGGATCTAGCAAAGCTTAATTTAAAATATTTCATATAAAAACAAAAATACGGAACAAAATGACTTGTCTAACTCCAAGGAAATTTCCAAAAATAAATTACAGCGGAAAAACAAAAATAAGAACGGCAACTGAGAACAACATTAGAAAAAGTGCGACATATTTCAAATAATATGACTGGTAATTTGTTTGACATTTCATCAATTCGAATGACCTCTACGTCATGCCAAAATAGTGTAGAAGGTTACTTTCACTAAAAGCATTTCCTTCCAATTCTCCAACAGATTGTAATCCATACGGTAAAAAATACAAGGTACCAGCACCGTCAGTATAAAACGCTACAAAGCTACAAAGAAATACGCTGACCCGAAAGCAAGTGCGGCAGCCTCGATATTTCTAATTCAAATAGCAGCGGTACACCTGCTGTCACAGAAAAAATAGATTCGGGTGCAAGAAAAAGCAACAGTAATAGCAAAACAAAACACGACAGGTGGTGATTTGCTTTCGAAACTAAAAAAGTAAATGCCTCCGTCCACATCTTTTAATACATGACCATCAGGAGTGAGTAGTGGTTGATGTTGGATCAAAGAAAAATATTTCCTCCGTTGAGTTTCTATGAAACCAGTTTATTCGGCGCGGCAGAGAAATCGCTTTCCCTGCTGTTTCTACACAGCATGGCTCTTTCTTCTCTACTTACACTAATCGAGACCGATTAAGCCCGTACGAGTATAAAGATAACGCTGGAACTGCCATTTTACAACAGGAGGGAAAAACAACAGTGAGCACTCTGACAAATTATTTTCCGTACGGGGAAAGTGTAACATTAAACCTTCGTTGTTTTTATTTTGTATTATGTTACCACATTCATAATCAATACTCAGAACGCGAAAGTAATCATGCGGAGCTCTGTCATACAAACTAAACGCTCTCTATCAAATACGACGTGCAGAAAAGGAAGCCGTCTAGATCATTATTAGTTTTATAGTGAAATCTGGAGTACTAAAATAGACAAAAATAGTTTCCGTAGTTTTACGTATTTTAGAAGTTGGAGGATTGATGTCAAATATGCAGATGCAACAATATACTAATTATTGTAAACATTTGAAAATTTGTCGTTAAAGTAATTTCGACTATGTTGTCTTTCTATGATGGTATATCGGAGGTTATCGTATGAGTTTGACCCCAATGACCAAAAAGTTTTATATTTTTTCCGTAGCATAAAGCATAATGCAGTGTTAACACTAAAACAGTAAATTCTGAAATCAATTTGTTGAAGGACAAACAAACATGCTTTTTTTATCAACAAAACTAAGCTACATACCATGTACATTCTAAATATAGACACAAGCGTCAATTCACTTCAGTTTACTTCCCAGGGGGACTTACAAACGCTACTCTGGATGAAAAGTAAAAGAGAAAGCAAGGATTTTGTGTAGCCTTGTCACGACAAGGAAGACAAGAAACTGCTCTCTCCGGATAGAGTATATAAGTTGCTGTGACTGCAATTTTTCAGATTGACACCTCTACTATTACAGTTTTCCAAGTTGCCCTGTGCTCCATTTTATCCGCTTCCGGTTTCCTGCTTTCCTTCCTCTTTTAGGGCAACAGCAGGCGGAAACTGGATGAAATTACATTTTTGAACACACAGAGGCATTAAAGTTATTATTCACCAGGACAAAAGAAATGGACAGAGCTGTTGTGGTGGGGCGACAACTTCATGTATTTTTGTATTACTCCACATTCACTACTATAAATACTGTCAAAGCAAGAATAGCAATAAATCTTTCCAAAAAATTCACAGCAACTTGTCGCCGACATAAATGCTGCTGTCCTACTGTTTTTAGTTTTTGCATTCACACCTGGTGAACATAAATAAATAAAAAGAACACACAAAAAGGACCCGAAATATCGAGCATGCTATCTCCCTTTACTCTAACGCAAGTAAAGGATGGGTGTAATGCAAAAATCTGCTGGAAATTACTTTCTCTGTAAAAGTTTCCATCTGATAACGGCAATGGTCGCATACTTCCTCGTTGTTGTAAACCGCACTGGCTCATCAAGTCAGAGTGATTAATATCCCAAAATAAATCAACTTTCTCAAATTGTTCATTTTGTTAAATTACTCTCCATAACACGGGAATGAGATTGTGAAGAGAGTAACAGCAATAAAAAATAGTGAGTGCCAGACAAGTTTATGGAACTGGGGAGCAAAATAAAATGAAGTCAGTCTAATTTATTATTACCAAAGTTATATTGGCATGTGCCACCCAAAATGGAGTAAGCACTATAAGAATTACAGGGAACTGCGTACCGTTGCACAATAGTACCAATTCGTCGCGTTTCATCGTTCGATATTTTCCTGTTGTCTCCTTCCTTTGCAACGAACAATTCCCGACATCATCCTCCCGGCTCTTGTTCTTGCAAACCTAGGACACACAAGGTAATGCAGGAAATTACCTGGAAATTAATCACTGGCCGGAACAACAGTAAAATTGCATTTGTGTGGATCGTTGTACGTAAGCATACTTAAGCAATGGCAACATTATCGCTGTGGATCCTCCTGCGTTATCGTGATGAAGTATAAACTCCAATAATCACCGGTTCCATGCTGGCACAAATACAGATACAAACGACAGTGACAAACCAGACCTTGTCCAATTATCCTCTGTTCATGAAGTGGTAATTGATATAAACTCAACGGTAATTAACCATTTCGGGATTTTATGGGATTAGCCATCTACGAGAATTGTATCCATGAGGCGCACTCCATATAGGATTCTTGTCCATTTGGTTTTCTATAGGGACGATTTCAATGGAAATGTCAACAGGGGATTTTGCTACTCAAATTTTTAAATGTCATGCACAGTTTTAAGGGAGAAGAGGTATAAAAGCTGCATATACTCTGACACTCTTGCTGACTTCTATCCATGTTACAATTTACAATATACTTTATATAAGGGCTTTGCGAGCTCGTGCTGCGTTCTTTGAGTTTATGAGCAATAGTTACTGGAGATGATGTGAGTATGTTAATAAGTAAATATATGAAATGTACTACAAAAGTCAACGTCCGAATCGCGAAATAGATCGGATTACATTTGTTTAATTTTGAAGAATATACGCTATCTATTTCCACTCGGTAACGTTAGCATGCGATGGCGGAATGAACAGTTCGGGAGTGGAAAACGTTAGGTGCTGAATAGATAGCATTTCTTTAGTATTGCATGGTAGTAGTATCTGACAATCCAAAACTTCTCAAATTTTCTCTCCTACCTCATGGGTTCTTAATCAACTTGTTCGTATTCACTCCTTCTCGTTGGAAAGCACGAGATTTAACCACTGTAGTGAATTCTATCTTCTAACCATTTTGATTACTTTTCCACTCTGATAAGTATTTTCCAAAGGGTAATATCGACAAATAGCTCCAGGCAGAAAATGAATTGTAGTATCAAATTTCATGTTCAACAACTAGTAGTATTATGTATGTGTATCCGATTTTCCGAAAACGTAAGGTATCGATGTATTGGAAATTATCAAATGTCTATTAAACCAAAATGCTATGACGTCGCATTTGAAAAGTATAACATTTGATACCTTACACGTTGTACATATGACGCTGCCATATATTGTAAAATCTCATGAACACTCTGGTAAAATACCCCTTCTTCATTTTGGGACATGCATACTTTTGTACATTGCTTCAAACTGGAGAAAGGTAGTGAAACGTAAATCTATTAAATTATGGGTCGTTTTTCTTGTTGTGTCGTTTTTTCGTGTACATAAAATTCCGTGAGTATTGTGCATACTTTTCATATAAATATTTTTCTCACGATTTTTATGTAACAAAAATTTAAGCTCTCTGTAATATATTTTCTCCCTTGTCCCTGAGGTTATTGTTCTGTGAAGGTTACACCTCGAGCGGCTTCCACTATTCATCTTGTTCACACTATTCGTTGAGAAAAGAAAATGGCATTTATTGTGCTCATGAAATGTTTACCTTAAAAATTGGAAGGACAAAATACTTACAATATGTCATTGGAGAACTGCAAAGCCAACACGTGAGTAGTTAATACTATCATTAAAATAGGTGCTTAAAAAGGTCCTTAAATTTAAAATATGTGCTTAAAATGCTTTTAAACCCAAAATTGTTACTTAAGTAGGTTCTTAAAGTAAATGTAATCTAAAAATACGCATTGTTTTAGTTAAAATTAAAAATCGCGACGCTATGACAGTTTGCAACTGTTTTGGCTCTAGAAACTGAAGTGAGTCTAGATAAGTTGGGTAACCGTGATACTAATTGCATTTTCAAGCTCACGGAAATAAACTAACATTTGTTTCGTCTCATTTCCATACCACTTCCCCACTACCACATTTGCCACAAATCTACCTTATTTAAAGGCATTGTAATACACCTGTCGCCTTCTTTCTTTTGACAACAAAAATTGATGTTTACTGTGAGTGATGTGTTAATCAAACAGAATTTTTTTACACTTAAAAGTTTTACTGCTTATAGCTACAAATTTAAAAAAATGTTATACTAATCAAAAGGGGTGGATTGACCATCTTTAATGTACATTTTAAAACCCAATTTATTCTCTCTTCGTGTTTACTGCATTGACTTAAAACCTCTTTTCGAAATCTAGTTTATTCTTTTTAAAACTCTGAAGGAGAGTAGATAAATGTGGTTTTGTCGAGGGCATTTTAATTTAGAAAATAAGAATTGCTTCAACGAAACAGATTTAAAGATCAACTAAATACAAAATGATAGTAATACTAAAGTATGAAGTTATATTTTCATACTAAATTGTATTTTCCGTTACATTTGTCAAATGAGGTGAGCTTTAGCTTTTGTTTGCTACCAGTTGGTTTGTACTGCCGTCATACCAGTTGAAATTTTCCTACTTATTTTCAAAAATCAGCAAAAAAGGTGACTAAAAATGCAAAAAAGGACTTTCGGTGTTTAAACCGCAAAATAGGAGGTATTAAAGAAAAATAGGTGTTTTCCAATCGGCATAAAAAGTCATGATACGTCCATATACTAAAGATGGACTCGATTGAATGAAGATATAAAATAGGTATTTTCCTAGAAATAGAGTCTCTATTAATTACTTTAAAAAGTAGTAAATGTATGGGCTCTCAGCGAGTGCGGTTTAATCTTATTCCTCAATCAGTCACGTAATATGCCTCAAACTAAGCATTCGCAGTTCGCAGAAGTCCGTTGAACGGATAATGAAAATCTAATAAAAATTATGTACCCGTTTTAAAACGAGATATCTTTATACTCTACATTTAGTATTCATACTAATAAATATACCGTCGAATTGTAGGTGCCTAAAACATGCAAAATAGGTAGGTATTTATGCC
>JAHZNE010003972.1:0-34971 GCA_027744055.1 Callyntrura sp. NNG-2020
TGGTGGTGGTGGTTGGTAGTTGGTACTAGTCATGATGATGATGATGATGACGCTTGATGTTGAATGTTTAGATCTGTTCAAAGGGCATTTAATCTTAAATGGGCCAGAAATACGGTTAAACCATTTAAACTTGCTGTGTTGTAAATGTTTAATTTAATGCTTGCACGCATCCATTCTCCATTTTTTTCTCTTTATAATCATCATCCATTACGCTTTTTATCCTTGATTTTGATACTACTATCCCTTTTCCTTCGCTTTTACGCTGTTCTTGTCTGTTTATGTGGCACACAGACATGCTTACATGCATAATTACAACATTTTGTTTTTTTAATCATTGGGATTATAAATGTATACGATGCGTGGATAATAATAATAATAATAATAACATGCAGTTTTAGGTTTTAGTTTAATAATAATAAATAAATACACACTCTCTTCTCTGCTCACAGATTTTTAATGCATTTTCGTCTCTAGTCAATTTTGTGCTCACTTGCACTGACTTGCTCGGTAGTTTTTTCCCTTTCCTTTTTTATCTTTTATCGGCTACGATCAAAGTGTAACATGATATTCCTGGAGGCATGCAATTATCCATGATAAAGCTTCCCTTGGCATAAATAATACATAAAATGTCTGCCTACTTGTTGTGTACTCTTACTTCTCTTTCGCTGCAGAAGAACAAGAAGAGAAGAAGTAGTCCAGCAAGCAAACTAGTCAAAGCAGTCACTATTGCATATGATCAGCATCCTATCATCGTCGTCCATCATGATCATCATCATGATCATCATCATTCGTTGTTGAAAGCAAAGCGAACGAACGCAACGCACAGCGGCGGCGGCAGTAGCCTGGCTGCCGTATTAGTTTTTCCTTTGGTTTCAATTTATTTTTTTAAAGAAAAATATGTATATTGCCCGTCATCTGTCTAAAAATTAAAGCAAAGCCGTGTGTGCTCTTCATTTTTTTCTCTTCTCTCCTGCGGAAGTACATTACTTTTTCAATCACTCCCTTTTTGACCAGAAAAAGAAACAAGTGTACAAGCAGAAGATTTGTTTTTTATTAAAAAGAGAAGAGAAACAACAGCCGCAACATGTTGTTGTTGTTGCTTATGCTGTGCAGAGGGTAATAGTGATAATAACAAAGTAATAATGATAATAATGATGATCATCATTATCATCACGGTAAATAATAATGGTTTTCTTTGGTGTAATATTCAGATTTTTTCTCTTGTACACAGAGAACAAAAACAGCTCCTCTTTTTTCCTCCTTTTCTTGGAACTTCCAATGGCTTTTTGTTCTCACTCCCCTTTTTTCCAAAAAGAAAATCATGCCGACAATGGCTACAAACAAACGATCATGTCAGTGCGGCGGTGGCAGTAGTGGTGGTGAATGAGGACGACTACAATGTCGACGGTCTCATCTCATCATCACCAAAACCAAAAAGCCCTGCTGCTGCTACCGCTGCATAATATTGCACTGGTCTAATGATGATGGGAAGAGGAAGATCCGTACAAATAATGATGATATGGTATTGTGCTGTTGATGATGATGACGATGATGATGGTGGGCTTTGTTGCTCCGTTCACAATCTGTGACGGCGAGGACGTCGTCGTCGTCGTGGAAGAACAAGGAGAAGAAGACGACGGCGACGAGTTATTTGGGCAAACCAAACCAGACCAAAACTAACCAAGCCTACCGACTTCCTCAATTTTTCATCTTCATCTCTCCTTTTTTTCTTTCTTCTTTCCGTTCACATCTATCCCATCATGCATGAGTCACAATTACACTCCCACTAAACACCGGAAATTGGGGCGGCGGAGGAAAAGATGAACAAAATGAGAGAGAGGGAGAGAGAGAGAGAGCGACATTAAAGAAAAGGGGAGAGGGACGGAAAGAAAAAGGTAAATACAATGAAAGGACCGTGATATGCTCATTATTGACACACACACTACACAGTATTTACTATTGTACACGATGTGTGCATTGCGCATACTGCATACCAAATACCACGCAACCTGCCACCACATTACAAAACCTAAATCGTCTCCGTCATCGTCGTTTTCATCGTCCGCCTATCATCCTCATATCATTTTATTCTCTTACGAAAAAAAATGCAGAGGAGGCTTATCCCCAAATCACTGCTGCTGCATTACCACCATCATTGCTGATGCATTTATCTTTTAAACTTTTATTTATTTTTTTTATTCGGTGATTATTTTCCTTTTCCTTTTTCTCTGTGTGCTCAAATGAAAAATTGTGATATTGTTGAAATAGTTTGCCTGATACGGCATGAGTATAGGTATTTTTTACTTGCTGCACTGAGGTTTGTCCTTTTGTGCGTGTGTGCACTTTTTTGGGGCTCAGTTGTCGATATTTTGACGTATTGTTAGCGTTTTTTGTTGTATACCAACAACCAAACATCCTAATCCCTTCCCAGCATTCACGACAACGACGACGACGATGCTGACGACGATGCTGACGACGATAATGATATATGCGATGACAATAAGTACAATACTCTTTCTAATATATTATACGTCTTTTAAAAGTCTATTTGTGTGCAATTGACACAAAAAATCTCTTTCCTCTCCTTTTCAATTTCCATCTTCATCTCATCGCTCTTGCATAATGAGAAGGTGTGCTGCCAAATAGGATTGCCTGATGCACTCTGTATAATGCAATCTCCTCCAACAAACAACAATGCCTCATGAATTTCATGATACGCATTTTTCTCAACGCAATCCAATATATTATTATTAGAAAAGTATACACCTTCGGATTTACATCAGCATCACCGTTTACAACAAAGTAGCAGTTTAAACATCAAAAAATATATATAACCTCTTATATCTACAGTACATATAACCTACACCTTTCTTATGTTTTTCATTTCAGCGTTTTTTCTCTCATCTCCTTCTCTCCTTCGTCTTCGTGGCCGTCTTCTTTTTTTTGCTTTCCAAACAAAATCCTTGGGCGACGTTCCTTGAGTAAATCTTGTTTTGATTTTCCATTCTCAATCTTCTTCTCACTCCTCCATTGCATTGGAAGGAAATTACAATCAAAAACGTATATAAATGCAATGTTCTTTTTTAAAAGGTCTGATGGTGTGTAGCCTCCATTACAGACAAGTGTGGTTGAATAAAAATGTGCATCTCACATCGCTCATCTCATCTTCGTCAGGATCGTCGTCATCATCATATCATAACTATAATCTCATTACTCAACAATACACACCGTCGTCCCTACATTTGGTATTAAAAAGAGGAATGGCGTATCATAATATGAGATAATACGTCGTATTATAACCTCCTTTCATTGTGTATGCATTTCCGTCTCATTATTATATAAGCTTTTACTGGTACGGGATGAGCAAAGAAAAAAAGTCTAATAATAATAACAATCACAACAACAACACAATATAATATCCAGTCAGACTCAGTCAGGTAAATAGTACAAAGTAAAATAATAATAGAATTGAAAAAATAAAGGGAGAGAGAGAGGGAGACGGAGAGAGAGAGAGAAAAGTGAGCAGAGTGATAAATATGTCTGTAATATTACCATTACGTAAATATATTTACCCACCCGGACAAAAGATTCATGATCCGCCCTCTGCCACATTGTTAAAAAAGACTTGTGATGTGTGTTGTACGTGTTCTCTGAGTTTACTTTAAGATGAGATTGCATTTGCTTCTGCTGATTCTAATAATGTAGCTGCTGCTGCTTGCGTACTTGTTCGTCGTAGGTTTTTCTACTTCTGAGGATGCCTGTCGGAGACGAATGTTCAAGAATGATACATTGTATATAACCATGCCATTTAGGCAGCCAGGCAGGCCAGAAGAGAGAGAGAGAGAGAAACATAAAAAAGCAGACAAGGGTCCCTGCTGGTGAATGAGAGACAAAGTATTTTACTCGTTAGTAAACTTTCATAACATTTGTAATGTAATGTAGTTTTTGATGCAGTTGGTGTGGTTGGTGGTTCTGGTATGGTGGTGGTGGTGTGTGCGTGTATGTTCTGTGTGTACACACGGAGCGAGCATATAGGTATGCACATCTTATTATGAAAAAACGTAAAGGCGAAAAGAAAATAAGGTTGAAGTCGACGATGATGATGAAAAAAGAAATGCATCTTCTTCACCGTCGTCTCCTTCTCATATTTTTTCTTTCTTGGTGGAGTTGGACTTTCTGTGAGGCTTGTCCGAAATGATGGTGATAAGTTCTTTTTTCGTTTTGGTTTTCTTCGTGTCGTTCCCTTTCTCCCCAGTAAGGAGAGGAGAGAGGGAGAGAGCGGGAGGAAAAGTGCCATGATTGCCTTGCCGTGCCATGTATCATCATCACATGTGAAGCAACAACTGCACTGCAGTAAGCTGTGCCAGAGAGCGATGAGGAGAGCAGAGGGAGATGACTGGAAAAAGAAGACTCTCATCATCATGACGAAAAAATTCCTCCCTTTACAAGCAACAATACAAGGTCTTCGTCACCATCGCCATCACCATCACCGTCATCATCATGATCAGCATCATCATTATTATTATTATCATAGGAGGTAATTCCTTGTGGACCTTCACACAAGACATATACAACAGCATTCACATCTTTTTCCCCAACTCTGTTGGAAAAAATGTCCGTCTTCAAAGAAAACGCAGCAAAACAACGAGCAGGAGAAAAAGACAAAAAAAAAACAAGTTAAGTCTTAATGTGTATGTATATATTTTGGGGTTGTAGCGGCGGAACCCCAGTGGAATGCACATTTGTCCAGCCACACACTCACGTATGTATGCAATCAGTCAGAGAGAGGAAAAGACAAGTTAAGTTAACTTAAGTGAAGTTAAGGGAAGCTTCGACGGTGGATGTTAAAAGAAGAAAAATGTGATGGGATGTTGCCTGTGAGAGCAAGTTTTGCTGCAGCAAAACCAAAACCAAAGTACAGCATCACAGCTTCTTATTTATACGTTTTTTTCTTCTTCTTCCTCCTCCTGAGTTTATCCATTTCTCTTCTTCTTCGTCCTAGTCATCATCAACATCATCGTCATCGTTGTTGTTGTGATCATCATTGTGATCACCTCTACCGTATCGTCATACTTTTTTCTATACAGGTCTAACAGGACTGGCGTGGTTTTGTGTAACATGGACACTTGCAGCACTTGTTTCCTGAGAAGGAAGCAGTTTACGTACTTTTTTATGCCTGTTTTCCTATCTTTTTTATTCGTTTTCTGCTCTGCCTGCCTGCTTTCTGTCCTATTTTTTTTATTCCCTCATGTGTCCCTTAAAGGTAGTCATGCATCATCTCATGGAAAATAGCAGGTTACACCACCAGATAACACACACGCACACACACACCGAGAGAGAACATTCAAAATAGCTACTAGGAAAATAAGGAAAGAAATATAAGAAGCACTTTTTCTCATTTTTTCTCTCCGCTCGCTCGCAATCATCGTCTCTTCTTCTCCTCTGGTGTGCGATCATTCTGTTTGCTTACCCAGATATTGTGTTATAGCTGTACAACCCTCCTGAATAAAGGAGACGAGCAGAGAGAATACGAAAGAGTGAGAGAGAGAGAAAGAAAGAGAGAGAAGACGAAGGGATGACGTGTGTTCACGTACGAATTTTTTTTTCACCAGCCAAGTACAATTTAAGTAACGTCTATATAGCTACAAGGAATAAAACCGGAGAAAAAACGAATCAAGTGGAAAAGAAGAGGAGGATAGATGGAATAAAAAGTGAGCCAAAGCCAACAAAATAGTTTGGACTCAGCTCATCTTTTCAGTTAGTCAGAGTATCTCTGAATTACTATTTTTGATGATGTTGATGGAAAAAAGGAGCAGGTTTTATTCCCTTAAAATGTTTCGTACGTATAACAACTAGATAGATATATAGATATATATAAGTTTGCATCTTGCTTACGCATACACACCCCTTCGATTCCTTAATTGAGAAGGGTAGGCAATCATTGCCACTACCATCATCTTTGTATAACAACAGAGCAACAATGATGATCATCGTCAGCGAGCATCGTCGTCAAATCTATATAATCTTGACAATGCAACTGCTACCTATAAGAATGCCATCGCCGCAGCACCGCCATCACGAAATATTATATGTATGTGGAAAAAATGTTATCTATCAGTCAAAACCCAACTTTTTAGTTAAGATACTGTTGCTTTTTTATCTTAGGCAACCTAGACAGACCACTATTACTACTACTCTGTTTCATGCTACTGCTCTCATATCTCTTGTTTCTCGTTTTATACACATTTTTATAATATCTCAGTAGAAACAGCAGCAGCAGCAGCAACAGAAGCTTTTGTAGATTTTCAGTCAGATTCTTCAGAGAAGCAACATGCATTTTATAACAAAGGTAGAGGTAGAGAGAGAGAGAAGTCGTTTTTGGTCGTCGTCTTCGTTCCCTTTTTGTTGTGACGATGATGATCATCATGGTGAGTTAGTGTAGGGAATAGGGACGTGTAATAAAAGCATCAGTGATGGTGCAGGATAGATCTATTATTCTATCTGTCTGTCCCTCTCTACCTCTCTCTCGCACTAACGTTCTCACTCCCTGTTATTTTCCTTTATAAGCAAACGCGAGCACAAGAATCATCATAAGCAATAATAATAATAATAACAGAGTGCACACTGCATTATATCCATCTTCTTTCTCAATCGAAACGATTCTTCTGTTGCTTTGCTGCGGCTCTGCTTGTGTGACTATTATACAACCCAACCAAAAAGACCGTTGGGTTGGGGTGTTTTTGAGATCACCATAGTTTCAGCTTTCGCTTAATTCCCTACAACTAATCTGGCGCTTCGTTCCTCGCAAGGAGAAGACGAATGCCCCGACCGTAAAAACGACACACAAACCACAGCCGCATATGTACAGATATATGGTAGTAATATGCACAAAAATTTCTCTTCCATCCACTACCACCACCACCATCACACACCACACCACCCATTCCAATTTTCCAACATCCAATTTCAATTCCATTCCTTTTTCCCTTTTACTCCCTATTACCTATTATATCATCACATCTTGGGGCTGACTAGCTTGAAGCAAGCAACATCAGTATGAGAGCAACATGAGTGTGTGGCAAAATAGAAAATTGTAATCGTAGTGGCGGTGATGGTGATGATGGTGGCAGCCTGAGCATACCTATGGGCATTATTACCGACCAAGATAGATAGATACATACATACATATTATTTACTTACTGCTCTCTCTCTCTCTCTCTTCTCGCCTTCATTCTCCCTCAACGCAAAAATAAGATCATTTTAGTTTTCAGTTCACTTCATACATGTATGCATGAACATCATTGGCAAGGCAAGACAAGTATAATATGTACATAGGCAATAATAATAGGCTATCTGTCCGTAAAGGTGGTTGAATGTTCATGATGATGACGATGATGATGATGATGACGGCGGTGGCAGTGGCAATGTGCTTCTTTCTGAAGCTGCTGCTGCTGCTGCTGCTGCTGCTGCTAGCTTGCCCTGTCCGTCCAACAGGAAAACAAGTAGTTGTGTAGTATAGAACAGAAAATAGAAAAGATGATTATGGTGGTAGTGGTAGCGGTAGTGGGGCTTTTTGGAGTGCTATTCAGTGTACCTTTTTATACCTATCCAGTCGAACCAACTTTATTTAACTACTTTATGAAGGAGAAGAAGAAGGAAACCTCTTGTACCTATCAAAAGTTGTAAGTTTAAGCAACAGCAGCACAGCAACTTTACTTTTATAGCTATTAGGGTTGCTCCTCGCCATATAATGTGTCGTTGTTGGAGAAGAAGAGTTACTAGTTTTCTCAGGAGTAGTGGTGGTGGTGGTAGCAGTAGCAAAGAAAGTAAGCAAGCAACCAAGCAATAATATATAACCAACAACCACCATCACATTGCCGCTTCTTCTTCTCAACTCCAATTCCCATTTCCATTCTTGAGGATTTTGGACCTGAGAGAGAGAGAGAGAGAGTTTAGTTATTATTGAGGTAGCTCCTGTGAGTGCACTAACGTAACGTACGACAACACAATCATCCTGATCATCATCATCATCATCGGCATCTTCCTCATCATACAATACACATAAGAATACACAAGCTCTCTTTCACACGACACGTAAAACTAAAATAAGTTTTTAGCTGTTTTTCTCTCTCTTCTCTCTCTCTCTTACTGTTGGAATTGGAATAACTAACCTGAAAGAGAGTAAACTAAAAGTAAACTGGAACTCGTTGTTGTTCTACGTGCATATTACCACCCGCGATACTTTGTCGATGGTGTGGTAGAAGAGCCACTACTTACACAAGTATAAATGATAATACGGTTTAGAAACAAAACAACATCATGACATAATATCCATATCCACATATACACGCACACACACATACACACATGCACGCATATACTACCCAGCCGCTGTAGGAACATTTTTTTTTCTTCTTTGGTCACATCACAGACAAGCTGTGAGGGAAAACGGGTCGCTTTTGCTAGACTCCAGAAATAATACATTTTCTGCCATTCTCCGCAAGAGCAAACTTGCTCTTCTTTCTTGTACTCGCCTCAGATACTTTAGGACATTTTGCGCTTGTAATTTTTTTTTCTGTCTCACTCGCTTCCTTTGCCGTCTCTCTCCCTCTCTCTCTCTCTCTTGTCTCTCCTTCCGACTCTCCAATTCGTTTACCACATAAGTAATCCACCACCATCAGAATATCCAGAGATTTTAGAGAAAGAGAGATAGAGAGAGAAAGAGAGAACATATTAAAGGACACAACAGCAGAAAATTGTAAAGTTGTAGTGGCAGAAGCGGTAGCAGGAGAAACGCGGAATTGTTATCTTCTGTTGTAGAACCCAAGCAACATGCATTTTACTTTACTTTTTTTCACTCTTCCTCCTCCTCTGATGATGATACAAAATCATTTATGTATGTAGATAACACGGTTGGTATAAAACATAATAATCGGACGGAATAATATTATGCCTCTCTGCTTTCAGTGGTTATGAATGTCTGTATTCTGATTGTGCCACGGCTGCTGCTGCCGCTGTTGCTACTCGACATTCATCCCCCAAGCCACAACTCTACTCTCTAGTATTCCAACACTATCAAAAGCAATAACAGAGTAGGGAAATGATGATGATGAGACTGAGAGAGAAAATGCTCCAGCAGCAGAAGTTTCCCGTGCACTTGCCATCCTTCCATCCTATCTTCTTTTTTTATCCAGATCCAGAAAATCCAGACCAGAAAAGAATCCAGTGGTCCTTTTTAAAAAGAGGACGACATGACAGAAGCAGTGCGCTATTCTGTTTTGCTCTCGCTCTTTCTCCTTACACCCCAGCATAATACATGTAATAATAATGACGACGACAAAACGACGACGGTGGTGGAAGTGAAATGGAATAAGATTCCTTCCTTTTTTATTCAGCCAGTGTCAGCAGCCGTGTTGATGACGATGACGGTGGTGGTAGTGGAACGGCAGCCGCGGCGGCGGCGGCGACGGTGGTGGTAAGTAGCTCTACTTTGATGATAGTGGAATCTGTCTCTTCTGCGATAGAAGGGGAAAATGGTACGGGATGGCAGGCTGCAAAGTTGTAGCAGGTTTTTCCTATCTCCCCAACTTTTTCTCTCCCTTTTTCATCGTCATCAACAACAGAAGCTGCGTTTTCTTTCTTCTCTCTGTGATATAGTCCATTAAGAAAGAAAAAGCTTGAGCAGCGAAAGGAAGAGAGAGAGAGACATTTTTTCTTCTTAACTCCACTTTACTGCTACTGACTGGAAGGGAAAATGAAAACGAATGCGTGCATATTATTCTCTTAAAGCAGTTGAAGGAATACAGGAGCTATCTGGTTATCAGTAAAAGGCGATGATGGTGGTGGCGGTGGTGACATCGTTCCTGATGACGACGAGGATGATGATGATGAGTCTAAAAATCTGAGGTCGACGCGTTTGACAACGACGTTTCTTGTCGATGACAATTTTACAAGAGAAAACGCGATGAAAAGGAGGCTTTGTGATGGAATTGGAATACGCCACCACCGCCGCCGACAACAACAAGTCGTCTTCCTAAAAACTAAACTGTTCCGTTATATCCCACTACTTTTTTTCCCATCCGACAAGCAGCAGCAACCGACCAATTTTAGCTTGTGCCTGGTGTCATGCAAGTACCAGCCAACCCAATTGAACCAGACTCAAGCCCACCAACACGCATCACTAACTCCAGCATCTCCGCCTATGATATTAAAACTACAACAAAACGACGAGGTTGGTTAAACAAAAAAGGGAACAACGCAGCAGTTGAGATAGTTGAGAATAAGCGGATCCTTCATCCTCCTCCTCAGATTTGTTGAAAATATCAGAATTTCAAACGCAAATAAAAATAGACAGGAAAGAGAGGAAAGGGTTACTGTATAGTCGGCTCTACACGTATACATACCCCAGTAAATCCTTTGATATTAAGAACAAAAGCCTTTAAATGTACGATGGTTTAAACAGGGTAGAGTTTTCCTCTCTCTACCGTATTTCGTCTTTTTTCCCTCAATTTTTATTTTCCATTCTTTTTCCCATTCCAACTTTTGTGCTTCTCTTTTTTTTTCTACGGAGTTGGTAGTTGGTAGTAATAAAGCATATCGTATTTGTAGAATTACAACGGAGTGGCATATTGCTAGCGGTAGTAACGTAGAAGAAACATGTCGTCGTGCACTTGTAAGAGTAGTAATAGAAGAAGAAGAGAATAGAGCAACAGCAATAACTTCAAAAATTCTTTTTTGAAAGAACATCACATCACAAAACGACTTGTTATATATATTTTTTGCCCATCCATCCATCCATCCATCCACGTTCCCTTTTTGCCTTGACGCGAATGAAGCAAACTATGAACTGGCAGCAGGGCATAATGACATGCGAAAGAAGGAGAGAGAGAGAGAGAGAGACGAAATGATGTAGCACCGACAGTGGCAGTAAAGTTGATAGTTTGCCCCTTTTTTATAGATTACACAATACGTAACAACAGAAGAGAGCAGCAGCAACAGAATTTATATACATGCATAAATATTACTGCCTTTTTTCTTCTCTGAATTGAGCTTAAGCTGATATTGATACGATATATGAGAATGCTGGCGTAAATTCATAAAGCTCTAAACTATGTGTCTGCAATAAAGCAATTCTCTTCTACCAAGAAGAGAGGAAAGAGAGAGAGAGAGAGAGATGGATAGGGAGACTCACTGTTCGTTGGTCGTTCATATGACGAATTGATGGCCCTTATTAGTCCTTGGGTACGTGCATGCTGTCATATTATACTGCATGCAGTGTGCATGTCTGTATTACAGCAAACAATGTTGTTGTTGTTATTATTATTATTGTATTTGTGTCTGTGTGCCGAGCATGCATATATTTTACATTTTTCATGAGAGACAGAGAGGCAATATAAACATAAATATAAAATATATTTATAGAGATATACATTTTAACACGTTTATGGCTAGCCTAGATAAAACCCTTGTCAAAGCCGTAAGTAGCAGTAAGTAAGAAGAAAAACAGGGATAAAACTTTACAAGCGGATTGTATAATAATAATAGCATAGGTACCTTCCTACAACGAGCAGAGGAGTATTACCGACGACGACACAACGAGAAAGAAACTCACTTTATTTTTTTTCCTTTTGCGATTTTCCTGCCGCTTGCTTTACCGCCTCTCTGCTTCATTTCTGCTGCTGCTGCTGCCACCAGATCCACTTGCTATCTTTTTATTGCTTTATAGGTACGAACTAAGTCATAACTCAACAGAAAGGAAAAAAAACATGTGAAATTGAGGAAAAATACGTGCATTTTTGTATGAAACAGAGGAGGCAAGAGCGAGAGAGAGAGGAAAGGAAAGAAAGGGATGAGAATTATTATTATAAGAAATAAACCATGTACAAATATACCTACACCCCTCCATACATAAAATTACGAGTTTTTGTTTTCTCAAATTGTGAACGAAAAATAATGCATGAATGCATGTAGTATTCGAATTGCTACTACTACCGCTTCTCCTCTTACAAGAACGTCGTCATTGTAGTAGTAAAACTAGTTGGATGATGATATATGTGCCATGTGTGTGTGTGTGTATGCATTTCGGTGTTCCATATTATATTATAAGTTACTACATATTTTCTCTCTGGCTGCTATACCCCATCAGCTCCGACTTTGTACTCCGAGAGACCGACCCTTACCGATCTAGTAAAGCTCGCTCACTCAAAACTTCATACAACAAAAAGAAAGTAAAGTGTATCCTTTTTCGCTGTAAGCAAAATTCTCCCCCAAAAATGTATTCGTATAACAGTGCACACGGTATACATTTAATAAGCGAACAAGCTCGTCTATATACGGGAAAATAATACAGCCATACATAGTAGTAGCCCTCGGAGCAGGCTGATTCACACACCGGGTAAATGAGACTTGGCTATATTTATAGTGATATAAACTAGGCTAGAAGAATGCATGTACATTTTTTATTAAAACTAACAATGTATATGGTTTTGGAGAGTATTGCAACCATGTTGCTGTGATAAGCACAAAGGCCTGCCAAGAGTAAAGTGAATAGCAACTTGGGAACACTGTGTGGAATCATCTCATGTTATTGCTATGAAAGAACCCAAAAACGAATTCACAAGAGGACTTTAGCTCACACTATTTTTTTTATTCTTTGCTGCTGATTCTCCTCCACCACCACCGCCGCCGCTACTACTACTATTACTACTACTACCTCCCCATCAAATCATCAGAAAACGAACGAAACGATGCGATCCTGGCTGATACAACAAAACCTGCTATAACGTTATACTCCTTTGGCGTTGAATGCATTGCATAACATGTTGGTCGTTGTAACAGCAGTCATAGTGCTGATTGCTGAGTTAGCTTTTGGATGAAGTGAGCGAGCAAACGAACGGGCGAGTGGTGGAGAAGAGAAGAAGAAAAAAGAGGAAAAAAGAGAATGAAATGAAAGGAAGCAAGAGCAGTAAAGTTGTTGGTGGAATGGAGTTGGAGTTGTTGGAGTGCTGAACAGAAGACTGAAGAAGAAGGGATTGAAACAAACTGTCTGCCGTTGTGTGTGTGTGATGCCTTTTGGTTCGTTGGCTCATACTACTTACTACTACGAAGAACGACGACGTCTACACGTACACGATATAAAAGAGAAGAGGAAATTGTTGGTGTTGTGTTAGTTTGAGCTGAGCTTGAGCTATAACTGCCTGCCTGCGCTGCCTGCTGAAGGGGAGAGGAGAGTAAGAGCCTTTATGCCGATATTCTCTCGTCTAAAGAACAAGAGGAGAAGCGGATCACAAAAACGTAACGTAAGATTCTCTCGTTTTCGTTTTCGACATCATCGTCGTCATCATCATCATCGTCACTACCCGTCACTATTTCAGAGAGGAGAAGAGGGGAAGAGAGAGAGAGAGAGAGCTTGCTTGCTTTACTTGTTTGACGATGGGGATGATGATGATGACGGTCGTCCTCGTCATATTATCCTTGCATTGCCATTGCCGTCGCTGGTAGTAAAAACTTAAAGGCCTGCTCCTGTTAACTCTATACTCATGTAGATATATATATGCATACCTATACGCAAGTTACATTGTATTTTTTGGTCATCATCACAACACCACATTTCTGTAATACAAACACACCCCCTGAAGCAGGAAAATTCTGTAATAGCCATACATACATACATCGAGTATTCGAGTCGCACATCATCGCGTACAACATTGTCGTAAAGCAAAGTAAACTTTACTTCTTCTCTCTCTCTGCTGGTTTGTTGTTACTTTACCTCTACCGCTGCTGCTGGTCTACTGACACTACCTATTTAATATAAAGCATTATTGTAAGAAAGGCTCGCCTAGCATTTTCATTGTATTCTCTCTCCTCTTTTTTTTCTTCCTCTCTCATTGTTAGGTATATCCTCATCTCTGTTGTGCCACCAGTGCACACATATTATAACCTCCATCAACTTGCTTGAACGCGAAACAAGAACTAAATGTAAACTGACTTGGTCGGTGGTGGTGGAGTAGTGGGAGAAGTGACTGACTTGCTTGTTCAGTGGTGACGGTGAATGCATGATGGTGACTGTGCTTGCTGCTGCTTGAGCCGCCGAAGAAGAAAAGAGAGAAAAAATGATAAGAAGACGAAACCCATTATAAAATAGCCAAGTAGGTATCATATGTGTTTACCTTAGACTCACTTATTTTCTATTAGGAACTCTCTGCTTAGCATTGCTACACACATATTACGTGCATACATACAAATATTATATACGTAACACGTATATATATGCATATGTTTACCTATATTCGAACAAAAGTGTCTCCTTAACTTGAGACGACAGAAAGAGAGAGAGAGAGAGAAAAAAAAGATATCTTGTATTCAATTCTCCTTTCTACCAGCTCTCTGGTACTTGTTGTTTGTGTATAGGTATGTAAGCAGATAGAGAAGCAGTAGGTAGGTAGCTGAAGGTATGCCTGATGTCTTGTTGTCGGTGGTGGTGGTGTGTGTAGTATGTACTCCATGTGAGTGTGTGTGATTGTTGTTATTACACTCGTTTCGTTTCTTCTACTTACCACCACCACTATTATATACATACGGAACAACGACACTCGGGGAGAAAAGGAAAAAGAGATACATCAAGTTTATTCGAGTGCGCTGCTTATATTGTAACCGTGTGTATAATAGGAAAATATAAGTGCATGTTCATACATACATTCTTATACTTACTTCTTGCCAGCCTGCTTGTTTCGTGCATGCATAAGAAAAAACACTCAAAACAGGTATCCCAACAAGAAAAAAAGAAGTCTCAGGACAAGGAGAGCAATAACATTACTTACTATCTATCTCTCTCTCTTTCAAACTGCTGTTGCAGCTACTCCTGTGTGCTTCTGCTTAAGTGTACGCGAGGAAAAAAGAAGAAGTAAGTGGAAGCATTAAATAATAGTAAAATGTGGTGGTGGTATTTTTCGGTCTCATCTTTATCCATCTCATCCTGCTTCTTGTAATAATTTTTTTCCCTTGGCCTTACACTTACCTGCCTGTGTCCTCCATCATAATACCCATACATGTCAGGCTTCCTAGCATAAAGTAAGGTAAATTCTAATATTATATTATAATGTACACGGTTTTCTCTCTCTCTCGCTGCATTTAATAGTAGTCAGTCCTTTGATGGCTCAGTTTTCTTGACTTGACTTGTCTTGACTCTTCTTCTCTCTGGGTATTTAGATATTACAAGAAAATCGTGTATGATGGAGAGGATCAGAAGGATCGAGATCACATAGCGAGATAGGAGAGAAGAAAGAGGAATACAGAGACAGAGAAAAATATTAGATGGATACTAAGTGGTATTAACTAAGTAAGTGGCAGTAATGACAAATAGTTCAATTCAGATGGACACAGATCAAATTTCATGGAAGAAAAAGAAAAAAGGGAGAAGGATCATTGACTGACTGCCAATCAATAAAAATACTTTGAAAAGACAGCTTCACTCTTAATCTAGCTGACTTGTCATTTTACCTGTGTCTACATGTGTGATGTGTGTGTCTCTCTGTGTGCTTTGGTGATTAGTTATTCCCCGTGTGTGCGATTGCCATATATCTAGTAACTATCTGTGAAAAAATATACATTTTTACTTTTTTGCGGGTCTATATCGCTCCAACAACCACATTCATCATCATTAAGTATCCTCTTCCCAGTTTTGAACGTTACACACTAAAATATACACATGTTTTATTTATTTATTTATGCATTGCGGCGGTGTGTAAGTGTGGTATAGTGTTCCGTCATTATCGCCGTCACCCTGTTTGCTTTTATATATACTTAACATACTACATCTGTGTGTGAGTTTGCCTGTGTACTTAATAATTTTGCCATTGCTGCTGCCGCTGTTCCTCCTGCTTGTCACTATCTTCATCATCCTCCGCATCATCCCAGGCCAAGTTCAGTTCATTCAGTCACAGCAGAGCCCATCGGGATGTCAAACACATCATATCACAGGCAATATAATATGCAGAAACGGTTCTAGAAGAGAGAGAGGGTACGGTGCAGCAGAAGCTCTTTTATAGCTCGTCATGTTCATGTCGTGTTTTTGTTGTTGTTGATGTGCAGAAGAGAGAAGAGTACAAGGGAAGAGCTTACACTCACACAGTCAGTCAGTTTGCTCTTTCTCTCTCCCCAACAAATAGACAGTGTTGTCGTCTTCGTTTTTTCGTGAACGATAGATAGATTAAATGCTAGAGAGAAAAATGCTGATGTTGTGCTAAACGGTATTTTTTTGGAACTGTCAGTTGCAGGCCGTGTCGCGAAAAGCTTTTGTGTTCGAGTGTGTATATATACATATGTGTGAGTGTGTGTGCGAGTGAGTGTCGTCGTCGTCTTAAAATAATGATAGTCAACAGACGGTGGTGATGCCCGTGGTTGATCTGTGACTTCAATTGACAAAGTGTGATTATGAGAAAAAAGTGCCCAATTCAGCGCGGAGCAGCAGAGTCTGGCAAGCTGATTAAAAGATTGGAAGGATAATAACTATAATAATAATAATAACAATAATAATAATTTCTTTCTTTTTGATAATAGCATAGCCTCTTTTGAATTAAAGTGCATTCACTTAAACTCATTACATCACAAAATCGCAAACAACGACGACGTACGGCGACAAGTCTCCCAAAAAACCCAAAGGAAAAACGATCTTGGCTATTTAGCAAACCTTCTATCCAAAACACCGCTCACTCACTCACATTGTCAGTGTGTGTGTGCTCGCTCCACTTTAAATACATACACACAGACACACTCGACTTGACTTGATCGTAGTCACATATTATTACTATTATTATGATTACGCCTCAGATAAAATTTTTGTGTGTGGGATGATGACCATTTCTCATTATTATTATCATCCTCGTCGTCAACATCAGAGCTAGCAGCTTGTTAATAATAACAAACATGATCATCATGATCTTCTGGGTCCTCGTCGTCAAAAACTAGATTGTATTTTATTGTTGTTGGTGGAGCGCTGCAAGAGAGTTCGAGTTGTTTGTTGGTGTGGTGCGGTGGTGGTGCAACTCGTTTGTTTTCCCTGTGTGTGTATGTGTATATGTATATATATATAGGGAAGTAACAACAATAATAATAGTAAGCCAGTGTCTCTGCTGATCTGTGTTCAGAGAACTCCGTTTTTTTTATCATCTTCGTTTTCGTGAAGATAACTGTTTCTGTTATCATCCCCCTCATCATCATCACCGTCGTCGTCGTCATTGCGCGGTGCATTGTTGCAAAGCGAGAGTGTGTTTTGCACACACATGACAAGCCGAGGTAAAAATGACATGAACATTATTTGTACTAACAACTGTGCCGTGCAGAGGAGAACACGTTAAAAGAAAAATAATAATGGGCAATATGATGATCATCATTTCTGGTTACTGCTGCTGCTGCTTCTGCCGTCGCCGCATATAGTAGTAGTATATTTTTAATGACACCGGAGTTAGGATGATCTTCTTTGGACTGTTATTGTGTTGTTGAACCGTGCATTTTTGTATAGACATTACAGAGAGAACGTGTGTGTGTCTACATGTATTTTTTTCTCACGAGTAGAACAAATGAAAAAGTCAAGTTGCAGGTAAATTGCATTGATTCCCCGTGTGAACAATGCAAGATGCGATGATCATGTTCTTTCGTCTCCTGCTCGGGAAAATGACGACTTCGTCATTATCATCATCGTCGACATCATCATCATCATCATGAAGAACGAAACCACAAAAAGCACTTTTAGCTAGACAAAAATATTTTATACACACAGGTGCTGCAAAGGAATAATAGGCGGCAGTAAAGTAGTGAGGTGGTTTATATTTTTTTGTATCTTTCGTACCGATGATGATCATCATCATTCCGGTCATGACAAGAAAGGAGTCGTAAAAAACGGAATTCAGGATAATTTTGCGGCTGAAAATGATTGTTTTTTTTGTTGAACTGCATGAATAATACGAAGGAGGAAAAGTAAACAATGGAAACACTGATAGTGTGGTGAATGGTAATAGCTGCTGTAATCATTTTCCTCATCAATATATATATGTACACTACTACCAGCAACTTCCACAGGAAAGAAGGAGCTCTATTTCAGCGTTCTGTATCTGTTACAAGAAAAAATTAGATCATTTCATGACACTAAAAACACAGTGGTGCGTAAACGTCTGAAGTACTCGAAAAATTTAAAAAAGTGGAATGACTAATAAACTACATAATACTCAGAAAAAACGAGTGACAAAAAAGTAAATAGATCGTTTCTGTCGTTGATGATGATGGATGATGATGTATCATTGTGCATGTACAATTACAATTATCAACAACGACGACAGTCTACATTGAGTTCAAAATCAACATCTGCTGCTGCGGTGGTAATACGGTGCGGTTGAGAGGACTAAGGTAAGAATCAAGAGCAATCTTTCCGACACAAGGAGCATATTAGTGGTTGTAGTAGTCTCTAATAATAATAATGGTTTGTTGTACGCTGTAAATTGGTTTTCACTGAGAGATGACTAAAATGACATTCTCACTGTACATTATTTACACAGTTACATACAGACACGTTGACTTTTGACGGGGTACCTTGTAATTTAAATGCATGCATACCGATCACATCAGAATAATGATCGTTTTGTGCATGATTACGCATGATAATCGTTTAAAAATGCGGTTGAGTTGGTTTGGACAACCGACCAGTAAAAGATAAGAGAAAAAAATAGTAAGACTTTTACACGATTGGTAATGCTGATGATGAACAACCCAAGAAGCGGCTGGGTAGTGCTCTATAAGAAAACTCCATCAAGAGAGAGCAAGAGAGAGAGAGAGAAGGACTTGATGTGGTTCGCTAGTTTTTCTCTGAAAATACCACTTATCACAAATAGGCAGGCAGATCTAGATCTGCTGGTACTGGTGTTCAGGTTGGTTTCGTACTTAGGTATCCGTAAATTGTAGAATCTCACGTTTCTCCTTACATCCTGCATTCCTCGTTGTTAAAAAGACCAGTCATAAAAGTTACATATGGTAAATTGTTTGTTTTTAATATGCATTAGGTTCATTCACTGTCACAAACAATCCCAGTCAGGTTCTTTTTCTGGTGAAAAAAGCCCAGTTTTTTTCTAGATGAATGTAAATTAATAATAAAAATGGAAGCCATGCCCATTGAATGGTCTGTAAGCAGGAAGACTCATCATGAATATGTAAAAGTTCAGGGAAAAGTCATTAGGGAATGAGTCAGAGAACGAGGGTAATTCACTATATATCGCTCTGTGTGAGTGAACCAGCGCGCAAGTCGCTTTTTGAAAACAACAATCAACTCTCCTGTGACTTGCGAGCAAGTGATATTTTGGATTTGCAATGCGACAATTTTTATTCAATAAGAGGACAGGCACGAGCGGAATGGAGTAATATGGTTGCGACGATGCGCGCTCATACACACATATAAACCAAACGACACACTTTAGCAGTTTAGTGTCGACCCCGCAGCTTTTCCGTTTAGTGTCCTAAGAGCTGATGATGATCAGGACGATATATTCGTTTTAGTAGGAGGATTTAGTAAGTTGAACAAGTTTTCTCTTAGTATTCGAGTCGAGTGAATATAATAGTAGGGTTGTACTAGTAGTAGTAATAATAGCGTTGTACACAGATACATAAATCTCTCATCGCATCGCCCTAGTAAAAGTTAAAGTAAGTAAAGTAATTGAAGTAAACAGTAACTACCTATGTGTATATCTGTCCCGGTTTTTTTCTCTCTCTCTCTCTCTCCGCTTTTGCTGTTCTCTCTCGTCTATTGTTAGTCTCAAGAGTCTTTTTTCGGCTGACTTGAGAGATCAAGCGGAAGTTAGCTTTGGTGATACTGTTGGTGACGGTCGTTGGTAATAGTGGTGGTCTGCTGGCGCTTCGCCTTTGCAAAAAACTTTCTGTCAACAACATCAACAGAAAAAAGAAAGAAAACAGAACCATTTATAGAGAAAGCATCAGGGACATCAGGGTAATCAGGGATTCTGCTGGGGTCGGAATACAAGAGAAAAACTGGGACGGTCGCAACTCGAAAACATTTTTTTTTGTATTCAGGGAAAGTCAGCGTCTATTTTGTAGTTGAACAGATAGGCATCGTGATTCTAGTAATCGTGGGGTAACAAACTGTTCCGATCCCAGTTCCATCCCTCCCGCTCTCTCTCTCTCTCTCCCTTTGCCTCCCTGGGATATTATGGAATTTGACAAGTTCACAACTTTCATGTTCACTTGTATGGGAAAATAGTCGCAAGTATAGAAAACCAATAAGCAAATAAAAGTTATGTTGTTGTACCGTATTCTTCCACCGTACACTTATATTCCATCCTTTTTTTTATCTAGCACAACAACAGCGGCAACAACAGCAGCAACACCAGTGCAAAAACATTTTTTACCCATTGGATATCTTTTAAATTGATTTAGGAGATTCCGTTATAGCTTGGGCTATTGCAGTTGTTATAACGCAGGGTGAACGAGCGAACATGCCATCCCAGCCCCCATTTCTCCGAATGATATAATTACGTCAACAGTTTATTACATTATTCCGATTCGTTATTATCATCATCGTTTTATTATCATTTATCTCCATCTTTCAATAAAAGTCAGCAGCAGTAACTGACAATGAGCAAAACGAGCGACGCAAGCGAACAAGAAAGCGAAGGAAGGAATGTTAAAGTTTATGAAACTCGGCAAAAAACCCCAGACAGAGACAGGCAAAACACCACTAGCAAAAACGAAATGATATAATCCATTTATTTTTATGAATCTAAACGAAGAGAATCTTTCCTTTTTCCCCCTCTCTATTATATCTATAAATTTATCATTGCAAATTAGCGTTTAACGACAATTTTATGGGTATGTCAGGTCGTCGAGAAAATTAATGAACCACGTGTGGCTTCATCATCCTCACGCTGCGAGCAGAATGTATGTGACTGTGCCCGAGTGTGTAATCTAGTGTGTATTCCTTTTGCTCATCATTAATTTTATCATCATCACTCAACTTTGTTCAACGTAACCCTTTGCTTGTAGTCAAACCGGTACTTTTTTATTGATGATAATAGTCTGATTTCCGTTTTTCCATAACATAATGGAAGCGAAGAATAAAATGTTTGATAAATACCCTGCAACTTCCCACGGCCGTGTTCATTTAATATCCGATGCGGATGATAAGACATATATTGTACTAAGTAAGACCTTTTCCGTGCCTTACTTTTCATTAACATTTTTCAAAAATAATATCTTACTTGTAAAGGTGTGGAGCTTAAAGCGAAACGAAATGGGGCTGATAAAAGTATAAATAAAAATATTTTTATGATGTGGACTGTTTTGAGACACGATCTTAGATAAGTTAAAAGTTTATTATGCAAATAAAGTTTAAGTAAGTTTTAGAATTGTGCTTTGTCACTCCTGAATCTGATTTTTATTAGGTATTAAAGGAAACTTAAATGTCGGCATTTATTGGTGATTATGGTGGCTGGAAGAGGAAGCGGATATTATCCATTAAAACCTTCCTTTTAGACGAACAATCTCTTTGAGTAAACATAGCGCTACATTTGTATACATAAAAGTAATAAATGCACACATACACACGGTAGACATTAAAGACAGTTGGGGATGATGCCTGTGCTGCAAGTCACTAAATAAAGTCACCAACCAGTACACCACCGTCACCGCCGCCGGTTTGCTGAGTGGAAATAATAATCTAAAAGAGCTTTCCTCCCGCTGATCTTTATTCCTCTGGTGGTAGTTGTGCAAATAAAATGAAAAAGCTCGCTGTGCCGACAATAATGATGCGACGTTATTTAGAAAAGGGGCAGAGCCGTTTCCGACTACATGTTCCGACAGTTTGCATACCTAATATAGTGCGCTTTACTCGCTGCACTACAGTAATAACGCCACCACCACATATTGTCATCATCGCATCAGGATTGTTTGCATATTCTATTCTTCTCTTTACTTGATCCTATCATATCGGCTCGTAAATATCATCATTTCCTCCACGACAAATATGTGATGTTTGGTGACGATAAAAAAGCTTTTGTGCTTTTTTGGTTGAATGGCCACAAACCATCATCATCATCATCATCACTACCGGAGGAAATACTGAGCTGTGTGCCATGAATATCGATACATTGTACCGAAATACCAATAATAATAATGTCAGGAGCCCCAGCAGGAGTTTGTGTAAACTGTTGTGTTTTGAATGCAAAGGATTGTAGTGTAAGAGTAGAGTAGGGCTTTATTTTGGACGGAAAACATATGTATAACAACCAAATTCTTTGGGAGAAACAACGGAAATAAGTGTGACCGTGTATTGAAATCATGTCCGGTGATAAATTAAAGATAGATAGATACAGGGTGCATGCACGCTAAAACTCTTACAATCATCATTCATCGCATTTGGTAAACATCAGCGCCGCCTTTCTGAGGAACGTTTGCGATGTCGTGATCGAGCAAACTTGCAGCTACGTCGTAAAAAAATAAAGAAAAATTTACCATGCGCATTTATAATATTGACTGGTGCATCATCCAAACGAAACTAGCAATCATCAAAGGCGACAATTTGACTCGTTCTTCATTTCCCAATGTCATGACGTACAACCTACCAAAATTTAAATATCAAATTTTTTCAATTACCAATTAATAATTTTCTTTTGTAAATTACAGGTTAAACTCGACCCCCATTCATTTATCATCGTCTATCGTCACGCAAAACTAGCCCACACTAATCAACGATCATCAAAATTATTCTCTCACCCTTCACAGCTTTATACACTAGTACTGGTCACTTCTGATTAGAAAAAAAATCGAATAATCTGCGTATTCCCCGAGAATAAATGAATGTCTACACATGATAAAATCAGATAAATGCGTGTAAGTTTAGTTCAACTCCCCTTTCTCCCGCGGCATGTCGACAATCGTGTGGTGCTGCTCAAGGAAAGATCTTTCTACTTGTACAACGCCAGCCTCCTCATCATCATCCCCGACAACAACTGCCATTTCAGCAATTGTTAGAGCAGGTGTTTTCTCTTTCATCATCACACGCAGTACCAGCACCGTCTTCACCACCGCGAATAATAGTCCCCTTCAGCATACTTCACCCATCTGTCCTTCCTACAACAATTTCGCCAACTTTTTGTACAGAAGCAAAAAATACAGCGATCTCCTCTTTAAGCTCCAATCCTCAGATGCCAGTAAATCTCCAGCAGAAACTACACAACAACAAGGCACGAGCAAACTGAAAAACAAAGAAGTAAAGTAGCGATTACCAGCACCACAGGGAAAGATAGTGTGGGGCAAATTCTAAAACTAATCTACTTGTTCGTGACTGAAAACACTGGAAAACGCGAGAAAAAAAACAAGATCGGAGGAGTCAGGGAGAGCAACAAAATTAATATTGCATAATAGACGTATAATTCGATCTGCTAAATCTCACCTGTCAAGGGAAAATCCACACAACTGACACATTCTCCAATCATTTCGTCGTCTTCGTCATCATCATCATCATCATCACACCCCGCAATAATCGCACTTGCCATTAACCATTATAGTCGTTGCTGTTGTTTTTATTATACTTCTTCACTTTTTTCTTCTTCGTTTTCACTATGACCTCATGGTACCAGAACACGCTCGTCCATTACTGTATCGTCCTCATCACCGCCATTGTCAGTTTCTACCCCGATCGGGTGCTGTCTGCAGAACAAGGTAAGAAATGATAAAAAAAATGAAGAAAAAATGGAAAAGGAAAATAATAATAATAAAAATAATAACAAGAAATATTAGATTTTCATAATCATCATCACATCACCATCATCATATCATCAGAGAAGAATTGCTCATTTAAAAGCAACCTTATACCTGAACAGTAGTCTAATTAATTTCTTATCAGCATCTTCACGAGCAAGAAAAAGACGAGAGTTAGCAAAGAAGAGAGGAAAAAAAACAAGAAATAATAGATTGGGAAGGTACTGAAGGTAGCCTAGTAGTAGGTACTCTATCTCTCTTTTTACCTGCACTTATATTATACGGTCAAGCAGTAAGAAGAAATTAAATGAATGCTATTATTAATACAACTTCGTATTCCGGTTGTTATACAACCGGATCACATTCTTTCCTGGATTGCATGTCACGTTATGTAAGTATGTTTATCTCTCTCCGCGTCTCACTCTCTCTCTTCTTCAACATCAACACAAACGCAATCATCATCATGCTCCTCATTTCTAGATACATACAGTAGCAACGTCAAACATCAGCAGTAGACAACTTTAAGCAGTGCAATAAGAAGAGCAGTTTCGTAATTTGATATTACAGAGTGTAATTTTATTTTATTTTTCTTTTCCTTCATTTTTTTCCCTCTTCTTTTTCTTGCTCCCTCTGTCTCTCTCACTTGTATAAAAGAAGTTATTCCACTAATAGCAGTGGTAGCGAGGATAATATGGCCGTGTAAGTGGTTATTTAAGGTGGTAATAATGTGCAGGTCTGGCTGGGTATAAAAATTGTGATGTGATGGTTTTGGTATGCTGATAACATGTCACAATTATTGCCACTTTTCGAATAATCCATCTATGTATCGTATCACACATGATAGGATCATCATCAACATCATCATCATCACAAAAGTGGACAGAAAAAAAATTCAGTTACATTTTACATACACGTTTACAATTTTTATTATTACGCTGTTCTAGCGTGTGTATTGTTTTACATGGGAGTATCATGTTGTTACTCGGGGTACACATTCATGCCAGCAACTCTCTGCTGAAGCAACGGCGACCAAACAGAAGAAGAAAAGGGATCCCTTGCAGTGCAGTTTTTTATTTTGGTAAAGAAAGGTTGTGTGTAAAGTAGGTAGGGTTGTTGTAGCCGCTGTTGGTGTAGTGGTTGTTGTAGGAGCAGCAGCAAAAATGTAGCAGTGGTTAAGATTTCAAGAGACGACGACGAGGGAGAGAGAGAGAAACAATTATCAACTTGCTTGGCATTAATTACAGGTATCGAACCTGTCACGACATATGGTTTGATGCATTTCTAACATGCAGGTGATCTCAGCTTTTTATTCATGAGTGTGTATTTATGTATTTCTCTCTCTTTTCTCTCTCTCTCTCTCTCTCTCTCTCTCTCTCCTTGTGTGGATGCAGACTATGTCATTATACAACAAATGTGTACGCTGAGCGTTGCATGCAAAACATTTAGAAAAACAACATCAAACAAGAGATAACAGCGTTGTTGCTCATTTATTTATTTACTTGCGAGTGTGTATGTGTAGCTTCTAGGGAAATGATAATAATAAAAAAAGTAGAAATAGTATTATAATACGGATCATCATTATTATCATCATCATCATCAGCAACAACGACATCATGATCATGCATCATAATTGCTACTGCTGCTGCTGCTGTCGTTGTTGCTGCTGCTTTCACTTCCATTATCTCCATACATAATCATCAACGTGATCAGTGTTCACAGCCGTCGTCAACTAGTCATCACTGCAGCAAAGCAAAGCAAAAGCTCTAAAAATGATTGTCTAATAATTTCTACCTTTTTAATTGGTACACAGTGGGAAATGTACAGATTAATTATCAAATTTAGTGGCGTTTCGTAACGTTGTAATTAGAAGGGTTCCCATGAAATGATGAGGATGCCGTGGCGTTGTTGCTGTTGATGATCATGATGACGATAATATTATCTTTGGTGGTGGTGGTGGTGTTGCTGCTGCTGTTGTTTTATTCGTATATGACATTTTGGTGATGATGAATGCTCAAAAATTAGAAAACGAACGTTTTCGCTGCATAAGGTAAATACAGGGCAGTAGTAGTAGTAGTAGCAACATAGTAGTTTTCCTTGTAAGAATTTCTACGGTTCAATTCAAGTCTACCTGATTATTATTACTTTCAGGCAATCAAGATTGCCTTTTTGGTAGAGAGGAGATGGCAATTGTTTAATAATTGTAACTATTTACATTTTAAAAGTAGAAATGAACCCAACCGCTGTTTGGCAGACATGTGTAAAGGTGTTGTTATCTCTTCTTGGTCTTATCAAGATTAGTTGCTTTTTTACTCAGGTTGCAATGTTAACTCCTCGATTAAAAATGGGTTCTTTTTAGCTTCGACACAGTTCAACAAGCAATAAATGTAGGTATGTATGTGTGTACACACGTTATTGGTACACATTATCATATTGCGTTGTGCCCTAAAATTCTTTCCAAAATTATCATTTAGACCAATTATTCTGCGTCACTAACTAGTCTCTTTAAACTTTGATTTATGTCGTCTTTTATGTTGCACCACCACCATGTTTGCCTGCTACCCTTCAACTGAAAATCAAACAGAGTATTTTTCAGTCTCTCTGCTGCTGGTCCAAAAAAAGTATGCGTAAAAATCAAAACTATTTATTTATTTTAGGAGGCGTATTTAACAAATAGCCCAGAAATACTTTAATTTAATGAGGGACCACAAACAAAAGGATTATTGATGTTTATGTTTAGTGTAAAAGTAGTAAAATGCTTGGCATGTGGTACGGCACTTAATATCAGGCTATTACAACAACAACGTTGGTACAACGTCGTTCTGTCTTGCATACCTATGTACCTCCCTCTGTTAGTTTGTTTCAGGACAGCAGACATGTTTGATGATCCACACACAGGCAGGGTTTTGTGTCCGTCATATTAGCTTTTAACGTTATTTGGCACGAGGCTAATAGGCCATAGGTCATAGTCACCCCCAAATCATCTTCATCATAATGATCCCTAGAAAAACTGTTATTTTTTCTCCACCACTCAAGCATTTGCCTGCGCAATGAACCAATAATACTGGCTGACGGTGATGTGATGCGATGATCAATAACAATAACGTGATGTGTGCTTAAAATGAGCCTTTCTTTGGGTGATTTTGTCTGTTTTTCTCCCTCTCGCTAAGAAAAAACCTTAATTACAAGCTAATGGGAAATTTTCTACATTTCAGTGGTTCTTCTGGACACAACCCAAGAATCCTCATTAGCATGGCATCAATACCCTCAAGGACCCAACGCTCAAACTCCAGGGGTATGTGAAACATATATATATATATATCCATAAAATATTTTTTCGTCGTATCTTTCTCAAAATACAGAAATAGCTATAAGCGGACTATCACTAGGGGAATCTCAGTGAACGGGTAGACACACACACACACCGCAAACACATGTGTGTACCACATATTAGTTATGCACCGTTCGCACATTTCATTATTTTTACCTAACTGTTAAAGCGTATTTATCTATCCACCTATATATACGTATATTGGCTAGGCTGTGTGCAATATAAAATCCCACCTTTTCCCAATATATTTTCTCGTTAATATCCATCTGTCTAGTTGGCTGTCAGAAACCTTTTTTGGTGAAACAATTACGAGCAAAAACTCATTTACCTTGTGGAAAAAAATTCTCTCTTTTTTTGGGAGAAAAATAAAGTTAACGATAATAATGACATTGATATATGAAGTCCCTTCCTCTTCCTGTGCGTTCCTACTCTGGAACGAAGGCAGGAGCTGAACGCGCAATGTTAAAACGTTATAATACTTCGTACTCTTTCAGTCAGTCGGAGAGAGTTTTTTTCTGATTTTCCTCCGATTTTTTTTTCATGAAACTATTTTTGTGGTGTAAAATGGTAAATTTTATTTTAATAGAAATGAGAGAATAATAAATAATGAAAATGTGACTGAGGAATTATTCAAACTGGCTTTTCTATTTAGTCATTCCTCTGTTGTATACAAAAACCAATACAAATACAACGCCAGAAAAATGCAATGCCATGTTTGAATTGAAAAAATGTCCATTATTCCATAAACTAAATATATTATTAGCTTTTGTTGAGAAAAAAAAATACAAAAAAATGTTTGAGAAAAAACTCTACAAATGTAGACCATTTTTTTGTGAAATCTGTGTTCTTCGCTCGTCGTGGAGTTCATCGCGTCTTCCTTTCTAAGAAGTTTATCCTTTTTTTTCAATTTTCATTCATTCATTCATTCATTCCATCTCTCATTCAATTTTCGTTTTCTTTCATGTGTGCTTCTCTTCCTTTTCCCTTTCCCTTTTTGTAAGTACCTACATCATTTCGGCTCTTTCATAACATTTTATATAGGTAATACATATGTATGCCACATCCAGTCATCATCATGCCTACACACGTACATTGATATAAAAGGAGAAAAGTAGAGGAAGCGGTGGAAATAAAATAGAGAAAAAAAGACGAGACGAAGGAGACACGGGAGAAATAATAAAAAAAGAACATAAAAATGTCCACTTTACTTTTCGTTTTATTATTAACGTAATGGTAATGGATCAAAGGCACGTCTTTTTACTACCTGCCTTTTACCTCTTGCCCCCTTTCTATAGAGAGATATTATTAGTTCGTGTATTACTTCGCTTGAGTGCACCTGTGCATGCCAGCCTTCCATCTCCATCATCGTCATCCTCATCATCGTTTGATTTTATCAGGAAGAGTGCTTTAGAACGAATTAAAATTCCTTTTTAAATCAGGCAGGTAATTCTGGGAATATGTAAAGAAAACGTTGCAAGAGCTCAGCGATATAATCAAAAGGAAGAAATGTTACGTGTGATCTTCGAATCATGGTGACACTTGGACAATGCATCAATCCTTTTTCTCCTGACAGCTACTACATTGCTAACCAGACACTTTTAATTTAATTTTTTTCTCTTCAACCCTTTTTTTTCTTAAAGTTTGTCCACCGGGTCGCTATAAACACGAAATAGGGGATGGACGCTGCATCAGTTGTCCGGAGCATAGCACTGCACCCTACTCTGGCTCTGCCGAGTGTAGGTGTAATACAGGCTACTACAGAGCAGACATTGATGCCCGGAGCAGTCCGTGTACGAAGCCACCTAGTGCTCCACAAAACCTGACTCTAAACTTCGTTGACCAGTCTACCGTAATGCTGTCGTGGAGCCCACCCAAATTTCTCGGTGGAAGACAGGATACCGTGTATCGCGTCACTTGTGATGCGTGTTCCTACGGCGTCACCTACAATCCGAACACGGACCGCTTCAACGATACCCGAATTACCATCAGTGGGCTTAACCCAACGTCTCAGTACCATTTCAAAGTGTACGCCGAAAACGGTGTGACGGTAAAGGCTGGCGAGCCGGAATATGTGGAAATTACAGTGACAACGGAAGCATCCGTTCCCTCGTCCATCTCGAATGTACGCGTAGGCAGTTCCACCGCCACGGAGATTTCTCTCATGTGGGAAGCTCCCGAGGATCCTTTTAACGAGTTGGAAACATTCGAGATCCGCTACTTTATGAAAGGACGGGAAGCCAATGCTTCCTCCGTGAAAACAGGCAGGGAGCCCAAATACAAGTTTGAGAATCTCAAGCAAAAGACTGAGTATGGGTTTCAAGTGAGAGCAAAGACGGTATCAGGTTGGGGTGAGTTCTCGCCGGTGGTGTTTAAAAAAACTGGACAACTTATGACTTTCGTCGGGGAAGAAGACTACAGTCGACAAGGTCTATTAATTACCATCATTGCGGTTGCTGTCGCACTCGTCCTCGTTTTCCTTTGTATCGCAGCTGCTCTCTTCTTCCGTGGGTAAGTCAAGAAGTAGTTGTCGTGTTACTTATTTATATTTATCAGCATTCCTCAAAATAAGTGCATACCTTTAATACCAACCAACTACCCACTTACCATACTACAATAAATATATAAGAGCCATTAACATCCCGAAACCTTATAATAATATGCCGACCCAAAACTATCTCTCGTTTTTTTCTCACTTGTTAAATCTTCTTGTTGTCCTCTCTCGCTCTCCCTGGTTCTCACTCTCTCAAACAATCATGATCGTTTTCGTTGTCGTTGAAATTTAAAGCCCAAAACAAGCTTTTAGTTCCCTACCAAGTCACTTAAAATATCACCATTAGGAAAGGATGATTACCACCGTACGTGATGTTTATTGTATCTCATCCCGGTCCTTGTATTCAAATGAGATCTATTACGTCAACTCAACTGACACGTTTGCTCAGGTGTTGGTGGTGGTATTAGTACGGTGTTCCCACTATAAAGCAAGATCTGATCGTCGTCGTCGTAAACGTAGTGGTGTCGTTGACTAGAATAATCTATCCAATTTAGCCTTAAAATAAATGTTGCCTTGCTGTACTCACAAAACAACTGCTAGTCAGAAGAACACAACAGTGTTTTTTTTTCTTAAGAAAATGGAGGACTTTTTTTATTACTCCTTTTTCTCTTTGTCCCTGCCTGCCTGCCTCTCTGTCTGTGGTAATAATGTCAGATAAAATGAAATTCCTTGTATTTGTTTTGAAATGGGAGTTGTGTTGCTGTACAAGTTGGGATTTTGTTTTGTTGAACGGGTAGTTTTAGGAGAGAAGAATGGGCTGTTAAAAAGTATCCCTACTACCAACATAGCCAGGGAGCTTCCATTTTGCAATAATCTCCCATGATATAATTTATTATGGATACCACAGCATCATAGTACATAACAAAATAACAATACGCGCACAATATTATATAGGTACGCACTCAGAGTGCGCACGATGATGCAGCTTTATACGAGACGAGATGATCGCATAACATAACAAAAACTTTTTAAGCAGCGTAGTTTTTCTTGGTTTTAATAGTTTTATTCACTTTTTAATAATGATCTCCCCCATTGTTGACTAAAAGGGAATTTAGAAGTCGTATTATGCATTTGCATTACTGTTATTATATTTTGGAGGACAACACACCATATTGCCGATGATGATGAGTGACATCATAATAAAAAGCGTAGATGCCTATTATGTACATTACATTCTTCGGTGGTATATATGTATATATACTAAATTCAGTGATTCATGCGGCAACAGCGGCGCGGCGGCGAGATGAATGAGTAAGTAGACTTTAGTGCATTACATACACAAACAGACTCGAAATTATTCTTGAATTTCAAGAAAGGAATGTATAATTCAGAGGGCCACCACTTTTCAAAATATTTCAATGATTCATTTAAGCTAAATAATTGGTTGGCTGGTTGGTACCCCAAAAAAGAACAACTGCTGTACTACCAGATAAGATGAAACTGCATCACAACCACCACCACTACGACGACTACTACTACTATCACCAGCACCGTCGTGTCAGCGTCGTCGTCACCGCCATGCCACACAAAGTCAAATTATCCAATAATAAAAAATGCCTCTTTTTCCTAATGACGATGATCATGATAATGATGATAAAGCAAGAAGACAAAAATATGTGTGCGCAGCAGTGGTAGTAAGTCGGACTAATAGTGTGTAGCCGTAAATAGGATCTCCATGAATCATGATGGTGTCCTTTTCAATTATGTATTCATGCATGGTTATAGTATTATTATTAGACGACAACTTATATATACATTTGAGAGAGAGAGCGAGAGAGAGGGAGAGAGAGAATAGAACAAGAATGAAGAAAATTGCTTTCGTTCTTCATCATCACCATCATCATCTTATTACCATTTTTCTCTTTTTCTCATTCTCATCATTCCTCCGTATAGATACCTACTCATAATTTCAGCTTTAATGTAGTTTTTTACATCTTTTAGAGTCACATATTATGTTGTTCCGTGAGTAATATAACAACACACTCCATTAATGAAAATGAAAACTGAAAACCTTGTTCTCTTGTTTTTTTTTCTCGCTTCTGTCCTGGCCTGGGCTTCTCCTTGCATTACGACACGACGTTTCTTCTCTACTCTCTTCCACCCAACACCACCAAATAGTCGGGGAAGTGACGAGTGTAATAAAAAGCAACCAAGTGACTGTGACACGTTGGAGTACCGGAATAACGAGGGTAAGAAGGAAATTCTTTCAAATCATTTTTTGTCAGCATCATGATTTGATTTTTCCACTTGATGTTATTGATGTGCCACTGCACTGCACAATATAAAAATTCTACCTATATGTACCTCTCTAATATAATATAATAATATATATATATTTTCACCGCGCGTCTCTATACTGACATTTCACACCACCAAAGTAGCACCAAAATGGATGCCGATCTTACCCCCATCATCGTGAATATAAATTTTTTTTGTCAATTGTTGTCAATTTTCTTAAAAGTTGTTCACTTTTCTTCTCGCTCAAGCAAGCAAAAAAAGTTGAGTGCGAAAGAAAAGAAGACAAAAAAAACGAAAAGTGAATTGATGTTTTAAGTAAATGTTAATGCTCCTATATTGCTGTTAATATTCTTATTCTTATTATTGAGGAATTCCTTCAATTCAAGTTTCCGTAACAGTTCCTTGTTGCGCTTTTTTTGTCCTTTTGTCAAAAGATGATCATGATGATGGTGTGGTGGTAATAGTGGTTCCGTTCATGTTGATATACTGCTGTGAAGCTGCTTCAAGCAGTGTTTTGTTTAATTTTTTAAATAGAAATTGTCATTTTGCTTCTATATTATGCTGCTCTCCTCTTACTACACAGCAACAACAACAAAAAATCTCAAACTGTGTTTTGTGTTTTGTTTTTTTCCTTGGCGCGTTTTACGTGTTAATGTATTTTGTAATTTTTTTCTTCTGATATCGTCGTCGTTTCTGCATCGTCAACAACTGCTGCTGTGCTGTAACTTGGCATGTTTGTTTGTACTTCTTTAAAAATGCATCTAGGTAGTTAGTTTTTTTGTACCCTTTTAAAGAAGACTTGCTCGGTAGATCTAGTAAAGTAATGTGTAGTAGCAAGAGTAGAAGTATTTATTTATTTTAATTTTAATTTATGTGTCACTGCTGCTGCTGCTGCTGTTTGCTGATCCTGCGTGTTTGTAAAATATGCTAAAGAGAACCTCCACCTACCTATATCGATATACAGAGAGATATTGATATAGCCGAGACTTTTTAGCAGGGAAAAAAGAGGGACGGAGAGAAAGAGAGAGGGAAAAAAAGAGTTGAACAGTTAAAGTTTCAGTTTTGCCTTGTTGCACGCTTAATGAATGACAATATAATGCAGCACTGCCAATGCCAATATAGCATTTATCCTAGATGATATTTTAATGATTCCATCCATCTATCCATCCATCCATCCAACGGCGACAGCTCGCCTAAAACGGAGTTGTCAATGATGAAATAATTACGTATGCGTGGAGCATGTGGTGCTATTTTGTATCTGTGAGGACTCGGTGGAGCACTTTACATTTTTTTGAAATGCTGCATAAATAGTAGTTTAGGTTGTGGCAATATATATGTACATGCAAGTAGAAGAAAAGGTAGAAATCATCGTCAATTGTATTTAGATATGTATGTAGATCTGCATGCGTGTGTGCTCTCTCTCTCTCTCTCTCCGCCATTATTGTTGCATCTCTTATTTTTCTTTTACTCATCATGTGTCATGTCTTGGTGCAGTTTAGTTGCTGATAGATGTGTACGTGTGTGTGCGCTGCTACTGCTATTCGATTCTGTCTGTCCTTCTTCTGTCTTATATTGTTGTCTCTGATGTCGTCTGAGTTGTCTCTTAGAGCGTAATTATATATATCCCTTTTTGTGCATGTGTGTATTTGTAATAGGCAAGACACCTTATTTATTCAAATCCTTATTCTCGTATCACCTATAGAGAGAGAGAGAGAGGTAAAGAGGGATAGCCTAAACCTCTTTCCAATTTCAACATTGTTTAAATATATGGCAAAGTTCACACATAACTGTATATCTTCTTGCATTAGCCAACTCTAATTATCATTTCGTTAGTTAGCAGCTTTTTCCAATCCAATAAAACTATAAACATACGTATAGTTTGGCATGTGGACAACCCCTTTTTCATTCTCGGCATTAAAAGGCTCTGCGTGTCATTTCTGAAAACAGACATTTTATGCATGCATTTTTTCCTTNCATTAAAAGACTCTGCGTGTCATTTCTGAAAACAGACATTTTATGCATGCATTTTTTCCTTCCAAGTTATTCCTGTTGCCTTTCCTTTTGGTATGCGTTCATTTATTGCATTATTGCAACCTAATGCGTTCCTGATGTAATGTGCATTGTTTTAGTTCATTAGAGACAAAAAGGAGGAGGCGAGTAATAATAATAATGCTAATGCTAATGATCATGTTCTCTCTCACACAACTCCTTCTTCTCTCTCTCTCTCTGCTTGTTTTGTCTTCTCCCTCCTGTTTTCCATATGTATCGCGTATCACATCACATTTACGCTTTTTTTATTCCTCGCAAACCCCCATGTAATAAATTCTTATGTAAAGCAAATGGCTTCAAAAGTGCATTAAAGGCAATAACACTTACCACACCACCAACAACAATTAACAATGCAGTTTAAAAGCCTTGTTTTGTTACTTTTTTCCTTGCGCCTCATCACCACCACCATCATCATCATCATGATCATGGAGTGGAGGGATCAATAAAGTGTTGAAAATACACTGATGCATAATTACAAGTGCTTATTATCCTTTTAATCCTGTGTCCTTTTGTGTTCATTATTATCCTGCTTTAATTGTTCCCCCACTTTGTTTGTTTGCCACCACCACCATCAACCAACGACTACCACCTTTACTGTCTCCTGAATGAGAATCACGCCGGTGACGGTGAACATGATGATGATGATGACGAGCCGATGAGCATGATCACTACCTTTTTCATTGATACCTTATTAAGACCCTAACAATAACACAACAATAAAAAAACTCTGACATAATCATGATAATGATGACCGTACTGTGTGCGGTGCGGATCAACGGAATTTCGTGTCTTCAAAGTTTGTTTTGCTTTTTTTTAACGAGAATGACCTTGTCCTGTTATACTGTTTGTTGAAGAACGACAATAATCGTGCTCTCTGCTGCTTCTACTTGACTCCATATAAAACGTTATCTGTTGTTGGTGGTGGTACCTCTACGAAATGAAGCGGTGGTGGTGGTGGTGATCACGATGACAATGTTGTTTTTAAGCCAAAGCACGTTCAATTCGTAATAATAAATAGTACCGTGTTGACTACTGTAAAGATTTATATTTA